>JABXJD010000233.1:0-242500 GCA_013375575.1 Percina caprodes | reverse complement strand
GTATTAAGGAGAGGATGACCGGGGCCACGTATTGCAAGATTTTGGGGAACAACCTCCTTCCCTCAGTTAGAGCATTGAAGATGGGTCGAGGCTGGGTCTTCCAATATGACAATGACCCAAAGCACACAGCCAGGATTACCAAAGAGTGGCTCTGTAAGAAGCATATCAAGGTTCTGGCGTGGCCTAGCCAGTCTCCAGACCTAAACCCAATAGAGAATCTTTGGAGGGAGCTCAAACTCCGTGTTTCTCAGCAACAGCCCAGAAACCTGACTGATCTAGAGAAGATCTGTGTGGAGGAGTGAGCCAAAATCCCTTCTGCAGTGTGTGCAAACCTGGTGAAAAACTACAGGAAACGTTTGACCTCTGTAATTGCAAACAAAGGCTACTGCACCAAATATTAACATTGATTTTCTCAGGTGTTCAAATACTTATTTGCAGCTGTATCATACAAATAAATAGTTAAATCATACATTGTGATTTCTGGATGTTTTTTTTAGATTATGTCTCTCACAGTGGACATGCACCTACGATGACAATTTCAGACCCCTCCATGATTTCTAAGTGGGAGAACTTGCAAAATAGCAGGGTGTTCAAATACTTATTTTCCTCACTGTGTGTGTATATATATATATATATATATATATATATATATATATATATATATATATATATATATATATATATATATATATTATTCCTACATAGTTTTACTAAAGTCATATAACAAAGTAGACCTTTTGTTTTCCCACAGAGACAGGGGATCATGTCTCGGCAACCGCTGTTGTCACCTTCTACCGCGTGTGGCGTTTCATTTCCCTGTTGTTGCGTCCCCCAGAGCAGCCCAGTGTCATGGCAGTTGTTGCCGGTGTGTGGCATTTAATTTCCCTGTTGTTGCCTCCTCCAGAGACCGCGAACCGTGTACTGGCGGCCGCTGTTGTCACCGTCTACCGTGTGTGGCGTTTCATTTCCCCGTTGCTGCGTTCCCCACAGCAGCCCAGTGTAATGCCAGTTGTTGCCGGTGTTTGGCATTTCATTTCCCTGTTGTTGCGTCCCCCAGAGACCGCGAATCGTGTCTTGGCGGCCGTTATTCATTTTGTGGTGACCACCACGAAATAAACAAGAAAAGCGTCTCCCTGTTAACGAATCAATAGATCAAAATAACGTGACCATTTCACAAACCACCGTGATGCCGGGTTGGCAGGGGAAGTTAGAAGCCAAGAGAAGGCTTATTAAGTAACACTAGTGACACAGCAGTGACAATCCCTCATTATAAACTCAAAACTGGGATATCATCACAAACGCAGGCCACTTCTGCACAACGTGTGCAGACACATGCACATGCACTGACAAACTCAATTTCACGAACACTGGAAAATGAGAATTACATAAAGGAACAGACATATTTAGTTTATTGACATGCTTTTATTGAAAAAGTCAAATATCTTTGACTGTATTATTGAATGTCTTATAAAGTCTTTTCACTTACAATTTGGTCAACATACTTTGGTACTGTGCTCAAGTAGATTTTTCAGATTTTTTACTTTACGACTATTTACTTTTACTCCTTAAATTTTAACATGAATATCTGTACTTTCTACTCCTTACATTTTACAAAATTGGCTCGTTAGCCTGCTTTCATTGCATTTCAGGGGAGTTATTGTTATTATTTTTCGAGTCATCAATACCGAATTCAATCTAGTTGGATGGGAGTATACATTCCCATCTTGTGCACTTGACGCACTACTATTAGACGACTCAACAGAGTAATTCTGACTTGATGGCGGTAACGTTAGCTCATAGTGGATGGCAACATGATTAAATATGAAGAAAACAGAGATTCCAGAGATTCGGCAGACAAGCAGCAAGACATTCCTAAATATTCTTGGTCTTATCTGACATATGTTTGAGAGAGTAGGCATCAATGTGGCAAATGTTATGTAGCTCTAAAAGTATGGGGAACTTCTTAATTAATGTCTGTTTAGTATTTCATATTTTATCCTTTATTTCACTTCCAGAAGCCATATTTGAGCACACACACACACGTAGATACCTTTAAATGTTAAGGGTATCTATATGTATGGCAGACATCCATTTAAAATGTAGGCAATGGCATACAACAAGCCTTTTTTCCATTGAAGTTTATCAGTTTACACTAACATTTGTGTGGTCCAGGTAGCTTTACATAAAAAATGGTTGTCATTCGCAAGGCTACTTTTGTTTTTATACTTGAAGTAATTTTCCAAGCCTGTACTTTGTTTTTTAAATCAGCAGGAGAGCCGGGATAATTGATACGCGGGACGAATTAAACATTCCAGTTTTCTCAGAGTGATGATGATAGACTTAGGTCAAAACATAGAGCATGTTACTATCAGCCAAATATCTTCATTTATAGCAGTTACATTTTTCCGATTAAGAATGAGTGTTTTTCATTTAAAGGTTTGACTACATGCTTATTCAGTAGACCATTTAGTGTTCCACAATCCCAGACTTACATATTGCATGCTTGTTTACAAGAAAAGCCAAACATGCTATAATGGCATATGTCTATGTCAGGACGGTTGAAACCGCTTTTCCAGCTGTCCCCGACCTGGCTGTAACTCCATGTATTTTAAGTAAATACACAAATATCTGTTTATACAATCATTTATGGAGGTGAGACATGGAAAAGCAGTTTTAGAAAGATGAAAATATATTTGGGCACACCAGTTAGGAGGTACTGTCGAGCTGTGGGGCGTTACATGGATGTGCAGCGACCTAATCCATGTAAAAAAATAGTGAAATGACATTTTCCACAATAGAAACATGATATAAATGAAAAAACGTACTGTTCTAGCTATAAAAATGGCAGAATGGTTATTTCAATAACCGTTTCACACGCTTTGCAATGACGGCAAACAGACATTCACACAGATGTATAGTCCTACAACAATCTATCTAAAATAACACCTTTTGGGAGTACCATTTATGATATGTAGTAAAATAATGAAGCGGTGAGAAGTTTATATGGCTTAAACTGTATAGAGGGTTTTCACCAACGTTACGTTCTGGGCAGTAACCTGGATGCGCGGCCATATCGGAGATACTTGTGTGTAAACAACTGAACGGAGTACAATGGAGTATTGTGCACTTTGGATACTTTAAGTGAATGTAGCCATGTCTAAGCAACAGAAAAGCATCCAAGATGCAAAGGCATATAGGGAGGAACTTGGACCACAAAAAAAAGGCGCAATATTTGGAGTATTACAGTTTATTGGCGGTGCAAATCCCTACGAGTTGGCTTCTTAGATTCATGATGATCCGGTGATTCTTCCTTCAGTTGCATATCACAATATAGCTAGTCAACTACCTGCTTTTCTCGCCAAGCCCATACACCGCTGCAGACCTTAAATCCTACAAAGGTTTGGAGACCTAAAACCAGATGGTGTGCGGATGAGTGAGGGAGACGCAGTACCAAGTCATTTATCGATTGTTGTGTTGTGAAGGCCAAAGTAATTAATGCAATAACGTCTTTAATCAACCTAACCTTAACTGTATGACATCATTGCAATACTCAAGGTGTAGCCAAGGGACTCTCAATCATTTTTTTTTCATTTCAAAGAGCCCCAGTTTGCTATCTACACTGTACACTATCTGAGTGAGTTTGAGCTTTGCAAACAACAATGTCTCCTTTCCTCTGATAACTTCTGGCATTCCTCTCCCTGGTTTTGAATAACTTTTGGAAGTCGATAATATTCCAAATGCTTTTTCTCGGTCTGACCTATTGGTATAACCTAAAACACTGCAATAATAACCATTTTCCTTGACAACGTTCGGGATCTACTTCAGTGCCTGTGCATCGCTGTGATGCAGAGTATCTCCAATATGGCGACCTCTGGTCTGATGACGCGTCGTCAAAACCCTCTGTCACTGCCCAATGTGAGGAGAGTGCAGATTTGAGTCGCGCATGCTCAGGTTTAACTGTCATACTGAAATTTGTGAAATCCATGAAATAATAAACTTTTCTCATTACAAACAATAACAAAAGATGGGAATAATTTCAAAAACGTTGTAGCTATCTGGCTATGATTGTTTGATTGCTAACGTTAGCTCAAAACGCCATTCAACTGGCAGTGAACCAACTTCGTTAAGTAGGTCCATTTTTACTGTATTGACATTACAGAAGTCTTCTTAGCATCATATGCTACTTGTCACAAAGTGACGCATGCACGACTAAAATCTGCACTCTCCTCACATTGGGTAGTAACACCCTCTATGTTTAATTTGTCTCGTCCAGTTGGGACTGATGAAACATTAGTACGTCCCACTTTTGCTGGAATAAATCTTGAATGGTTTTGTTCAAAGCTGAAAATGTAGCTGTATTTGACAGATGACAGGTGTAGGTTGCTAGTGACAACATATTAGCTTTAAGTGCTATAAGTGTTTCAACTGTCCCAGCTTGCCCCTACTTCTTCCTTATACCATAGTATTTTTTTAACACAAGTATATGTACTTATACTTGAATACGGGAAGTGAGTACTTTTGCCATCTTTGGATAACAGTGGCAAAAACGTGAGAAAAATAGGCAGATTTGTACGGTGGCCGACAGAGGCAAATGCCCTGCAACTTAAGAAAACACATGCAAATAGGCAAAACACAAGCAAATTAAGAAAACAACTTCATTAATTTGACAACACATGCGCAACATTCAGCAAACGCGCTGCATATACACACAACACAACCTAATACACAAACGCGCTGCATATACACAACACAACCAAATACACAAACGCGATGCAAATAAAAACCGATGCAAACAGAAAAGCACACAAACCACGAAAACAAATGCAAGTACAAAACGCGCTGCATAAAGAATCCACAACGGAAGTGCTCCAGGCCTGTAGAGGGAGCAGCTGAGCGGAACAGCTGATTTTAGACCCCACGGAACGAGAGAGAGAGAGCAAGCGAGCTGATGAGCGGTTTGTTTTGAAACGGGACCAAAAGTGAAGATAGCGACGACATAACAAGGTTAGTATTCATTTTAACATTTGGCCCTCCTCTTTACAGTATTTTAACAGAGCAACAGGTTTACGTAGCTAGCTGCTGTGTTGAGACTGACTTCTACAATAGTTTGCTAGTGACAACATTGTGTGTCTGATCTTTCATCGCTAACGTTGGTCCGCAGTGGTGAGGATAACTAACTGCTTAACTGGGCACCTGAGTGTTTGGATTGCATTAACGTTAGTTTCCTCTTCTCTGAATCGTCTCTACATATGATAGAATATGTGTTGATCTGCGAGGTAACTTTGCATAAGAGGAAGGTGGAGAGAGGAAAACTGGAAAAAGAAAAAGGGGGAAAGGAGAGTAGAAAAGGTATGTAAAAATAAATGTAAATTAATCTACGTTTAAGGGGCAAAAAGAGAAGCAGAGAGTAGATAAACAGAGCGAGCACAGCGAGATGAGGATGAGAGAGAAGGGTTGAAGAAAACGGATAAAATGTGAAGATTAAGGACGAAATTAAGGAAGCAGAGAAAGGACCTTAAGACAAAATAGGAAGATGGTTAGGAGAGAGGAAGAGAGCATAAGATCATTATTTTGCTCAAGGCGTAATAAATAGCAGGGAAAGGTGACAAGGAAAGAAAGAGGTGACAGAATTAAACTGAACACAGGGTAAACATCCATATACAGAAGATCAGCAGACACTTTTACTATAAACAAAATATCCACTCTCTGATATTAACTTGTCGACCTTGCAAGCATTTGTCTTTTTGTTGTTTTTCCCCCCACAGATGTACTGTCCATATTGTGGATCTGCCTTGACAGCTTTCCCTGGGTTTTGTTGTGCGTGTGGCAAAAACATCAGCTTTCTAAAAGATGTGGCAAACAACGTCCCTGAGGAGATGCCTACAACCAGTACACATGCTAATGCACAGCCTAGTGCTGGCAAATGGATTTTTAGTTGTATTACAGAAAAATCAGTAGTTAGAAGACTTTACAGAAAATTTACATTGTGTTCTTTTATTGAAATACCGTACACCTCTGCACTATGTGGCTTGTCTACTTCAATAACTAGCATATTAAATGTGTTCTAAAATGCTCTGCAGGAAATATTAATGATGAAGAAACAGAAATTAGCAAAAGGTATGCTCTTTTAACATTGTTTCTATTATAATTAAATATATCGCTCACATCTAGTGCCATTTTCCATTTCCTTTACTTTCTGCAGATTTATGTTGAGTTATGAAGATGACAGGTGATTCCCTTAAACCTGTGAGAGGAAAGTCACTTCCCTTGATATTCAACCTGAATGGTCATCTAATCAACTGCTGGCTGCTGTAAAGAAGCTGAAAGATTTTAACCAGGATATGGAAGATGGTTTACATGTTTTATTGTACCCTGATGCTCAGGAAGTAAGATACATCCCAGGAACAGACCCCCCTTTTACAGTGCAGAAATACAAGGAGGAAATTGGAAAGGCCTACCAAAGAATAACAATGTACATTTCCACTGTTGAAGACTTTGCAAACAGCTTTATGTTCTTCTTATTTTAACATTGTGAGTTGTTGCCACTGCTGACCCTGACAAACATAATTCAATTCAATTTCATTTATAGTATCAATTCATAACAAGCGTTATCTCAAGACACTTTACAGATAGAGCAGGTCTAGACCACACTCCATAATTTATAAGGACCCAACAGTTCTAGTAGTTTCCTCCAGAGCAAGCAACAGTGTGACAGTGGCGAGGAAAAACTTCCTTTTAGGCAGAAACCTAGGACAGACCCAGACCCAGGCTCTTGGTAGGCGGTGTCTGACGACCGGTTGGGGTTAGAATGAAGAGTGGCAATAACAGTCACAAAAAATAGTAGTTTTTAGTAGTTCTTTGTAGTAGTTGATGGCATAGCAGGGCACTGTGCGGCGTTACAAGGCACAGCAGGACGTAGCAGGGCACAGCAGAGCGTAGCAGGATGAACACGGCATTGCAGGATGTGTAGCGGGACCATGGCGACAGCTGCTACCATGATTTTGGAGCCTCCCTGATCCAAGGAAACATGCTGGGCGAAAAAGAACATAAGGACTCCGGGAATGACTCCCAGAGTTAGGTTAGTAACAAGCATTTCGGGAGAAAAATATTAAAAAGCAACATGTTTGACAAGGACAGGAACATCATCCGGTCTACAGAGAAGATATTCAGCTGCAGTCTGCCATCTCCTCAAGACTTATCCAGAACCAGGAGTGCAGAAGATTCAGATTTAATATTTAATTCTATGTACCAAGAACTACTACATTATTATAGAAGCTGTTAAAATGTTGAAATAAATCAGTCAAATCTAATCATGACCTCTTCATATTTTAAACTATATATGAGCTATTGTGTGTTGCTACTAATTAGTATTCAAAATAGTGTGGTGAACCCTTTTATTTTGCGTCTACTTGTGTTGTCTTCAGCTTGTGCCAAAAACTGTAAATTTTTCCACATGAGCACTTGAACAGTGCTCTGGTGTTGGCCACAGAAGGGACAAAACATGGAAGTCTGAAATATTGACATTGATATGATGAATCAACTAAAAAACAAACATTACGTATAGCATACATATCATCACTAAATAAAGAGAAAGGTTACATCAGAGGAATGAAATGTCTGCTGATCTATATCTCTCTGTATATTACTGTTTACCCTGTGTTTTGTTTAATTATTTCACCTCTCTTTCCTTGTCACCTTCCCTGATCTTTATTTCTTCTTGAGCATATCTAATGCTCCTTCCTCTTATGCAAAGTTACCTCGCAGATCAACACATATTCTATCATATGTAGAGACGATTCAGAGAAGAGGAAACTAACGTTAATGCAATCCAAACACTCAGGTGCCCAGTTAAGTAGTTAGTTATCCTCACCACTGCGGACTAACGTTAGCGATGAAAGATCAGACACACAATGTTGTCACTAGCAAACTATTGTAGAAGTCAGTCTCAACACAGCAGCTAGCTACGTAAACCTGTTGCTCTGTTAAAATACTGTAAAAGAGGAGGGCCAAATGTTAAAATGAATACTAACCTTGTTATGTCGTCGCTATCTTCACTTTTGGTCCCGTTTCAAAACAAACCGCTCATCAGCTCGCTTGCTCTCTCTCTCTCTCGTTCCGTGGGGTCTAAAATCAGCTGTTCCGCTCAGCTGCTCCCTCTACAGGCCTGGAGCACTTCCGTTGTGGATTCTTTATGCAGCGTTTTGTACTTGCATTTGTTTTCGTGGTTTGTGTGCTTTTCTGTTTGCATCGGTTTTTATTTGCATCGCGTTTGTGTATTTGGTTGTTTTGTGTATATGCAGCGCGTTTGTGTATTAGGTTGTGTTGTGTGTATATGCAGCGCGTTTGCTGAATGTTGCGCATGTGTTGTCAAATTAATGAAGTTGTTTTCTTAATTTGCTTGTGTTTTGCCTATTTGCATGTGTTTTCTGAAGTTGCAGGGCATTTGCCCCTGTCGGCCACCGTAGGATTTGGCCCGTGGATCTTGATTTTGACACATTTCCCTTACAGCTACAGCAGATGGCGCCATCGGCCAAAGAGGTGAGAGAGAGAGAGAGAGAGAGAGAGAGAGAGAGAGAGAGAGAGAGAGAGAGAGAGAGAGAGAGAGAGAGAGAGAGAGAGAGAGAGAGAGAGAGAGAGAGAGAGAGAGAGAGAGAGAGAGAGAGAGAGAGAGAGAGAGAGAGAGAGAGAGAGAGAGAGAGAGAGAGAGAGAGAGAGAGAGAGAGAGAGAGAGAGAGAGAGAGAGAGAGAGAGAGATTATTTTCTCCACCCTAACTAACGCACCTTACCATCTTGGCTCTCCAGCTGTGTACCTGCAACCTGCCCTTGCCATCCTCCCTCTGTCCTCCCCGGCGGTTGGACAGTGGTAGCGCGGACTGAGCAGCTGGAGTTCGATAGGGCAGGCCGGCATGCACCTGAAGAGAAACCGCCCCGCCAAGCCGTCCAAAGGACTCCGCCGGAGACACAGCGTGCACACAGCAGCGGGGATATAGCAGCAGAGCACCGGGCGGATATTGGAGCTGCAGCATGGCCGGGGGAGAGACAGAGGCACAGCCAAAATGAAAGCCATGTAATTGTACGGACATGAGAAGAGGGGTGGGGGGAACCCAGTGTTTGGATCAGACTTGTCACGGGTGTATTTTTCTATGGGTTTTGATTTGGTATCTTGTCTCTGAAATTCACCGAACACAGTAGGCTACTTTTTTTGTTCCTCTGCCAACCTCCACTGTGCAGTTTAAAAGGATGGAGAGAGGCGCACATCAGCCGCAGCTGTCCAAAAGCGCACAGAGTCCGTCAGAGGACATCTCCAAAATCAGCGACGAGGAGCTGCTGAAGTGGGGCAAAGAGGAGCTGGTGCGGCGGCTGCGCAGGGCAGAGGCTGGAAACCGGAGCGCCATCGTGGAGCA
Organism: Percina caprodes; assembly: GCA_013375575.1. Classification (NCBI taxonomy): domain Eukaryota; kingdom Metazoa; phylum Chordata; class Actinopteri; order Perciformes; family Percidae; genus Percina; species Percina caprodes. The sequence goes on along the minus strand of JABXJD010000233.1, from coordinate 233,096 downwards.
CGGCAATCTGATGCGGGAGGTGAACCGGAGACTCCAGCAGCACCTGAACGAGATACGAAGCTTAAAGGTGAGATGGGTGGGGGGCCGCGGGAAGGTGGTTCCCCGCCGGTTTCAGGACAGGTGTGTAATGCTGGCATGCTGAATCGGATCCGTACAGGATCAGTAAGAGAATAAGCAGTCTGATATATGTGGCCACGATTACAGATTGTCAGGATAGGCGGAGTTTGACATTCAAGCCAGAGGGGCAAAATAAAAAATACTCATTGTAGCAGCTGAGACCTGGCCTACCACTTGGGGAACACAGCACAAGTGCATATGGACAAAGGAAACAAGCTAAATCAACATATATGTTTATTTTAAATTACATTGTAACAATTTCACAATTCGCTCTTTTGAAAAAGTCAGCAACTTCGGTAAAATTAGACAGAAATTGGCAGATTCGCAAAATTCACGATTTGTGGTTCAATAAACCATAGGCGAAACGTTTTCATTACACAATAGGCAGCTCTGTCTAATCGTAGAAAAGTAGTCAACAAGCTACAACCCGGTTTTCAACCGAAAGAACCGTCTAAATATGTGGATAAATTAAATGCATCCGTTTGAGCGTTCTGCTACCAGCAGAGCGTCTGGGGACCGTCTACAAAGTGCTACAAAGATAAATTTCAACTTCTTCACCTTTATGGAATGTAACTTCCAAATTCACTCCACACATCTAGAGTCTCCTTATCGACAAACTAGGCTACAACTGTTAAATGTGGAAAAGCTGGCTCTGCCTATTTTTAATGACTTTGTATTGGGGGAAACAATTATATAGCTTCCTTCTTATTGAGCCTAGTGCTTCCAAAATCACTCCACATACAGTATCTAGGGTCTCCCTTTCAACATACTACACCTTCTTCATATGGAAAAGTTGGCTCAGCCTGTTTGTAATGAATTTTTATAGACCGCCACCTGCTGGTTGTACTACAGCACTCAGTTTTCAAAAATAACCATAATTATAATTTTGGGGAATATTTTATTTTAACAAAAACATTTAATATTTTAATAATTAAATAGAGTCATATCTCTAAACTTACCTCACACATAGTTAGTATCCTGCTGGTTGTACCACATCACTAATGTTTAAAAAACAATCATATGCATAATTTTAGGGAATATGTATTGCTAAAAACATTTAATACTTTAATTATTCCAAAGAGAAGTGTTTCAATACTGACCTCACTATAACAGCTTACCTAATGGTTGAACTATAATAATTACTTTTCAAAAATACTAAATCAAATCATTTTGGGGTAAATTTATCTCAAGACATATGTTAAAGCTACATAGAATAAAGGTCTGACAAAATACTCCAGAGAAGGTAGAACAAATACTTAAAAGTATAAAAAACTAAATATACATATATATAAACAAAAAAGGTGACAGAAGAACACAAATTATATGTGAGGTAAGTTTGGAGACATGACTTTTGGTACTTTTTTTTACTGAAACAGTATATGAAATCAGATAAAAAAAATGGTCATTAAATAATAAAGGTTATAAAATCATTAAACCTGTTGCATATGGAATAAGTAGAATGAAGGAAGGATGGATGCAAGTGTAAATCATTTTAAATATATTAATTACAAATAAAATGTAATTTCAGTAAAATGAACACCTCTAGTAAACACAAGATTTATAGTTGTGCGTTGATTCTTTGTAGAGAAACTTAGTTTTACAGATCTGTAGATTAAATCAACTTATCAATTATTTGACAAACCCATACGTGTCAGTTGACTAAGAGTTTCTTTAGTGGAGGACAGTGGAGGGAAATGTTTGTAGCCATCAGACATGAGTGGACAAAACTTTGGCTGTGTTAAGAATATTCCTAGTTCTGAGGCATCATTTTGTTTCTCAATTGTCATGAAAACAGAGCTACAACTAATATTTTCATGTACAACTATTGGCATTTTTTTAAATCTAAAAATGGCGTGGCTTGTTTTGTCAATTGTCCAAAACAAATTGGCCAAAGGAAAGCAGCAAATCCTTAACATTTGAGAAGCTGGAACTAGAGAAGGTTTGGCATTATCGAAATAGTTACAGATTCATTTTCTGTTGATCAATTTATCATTTCAGTTCTACAAGAAACACCTCACATACTACTGCATGATGGGTACACTCTTCTCACTCATCGAATGATCACTCCCAGCATGAATGTGCATGTAATCCCTCACTGTGCTGCTGCTGCTGTGTGTGTGTGTGTGTGTGTGTGTGTGTGTGTGTGTGTTTGTGTGCCTGCCTGCCTGTGTGTGTGTGCCTATGTAAACTAGGACGTGAACCAGAAACTGCAGGAGGACAACCAGGAGCTGCGGGACCTGTGCTGCTTCCTGGACGACGACCGGCAGAAGGGGAAGCGTGTGTCGCGGGAGTGGCAGCGTCTGGGCCGCTTTAGTGCAGGCCTGATGAGGAAGGAGGTGGCCATCTACCTGCAGAAGCTGAAGGAGCTGGAACAACGGCAGCTGGACATCATGCGGAAAACCTGGAGCTCAAGGAGGTGTGCCTCATGCTGGAGGAAGAGAGGGCCGCGGCCGTGGCTGGAGGAGGGGAAGTGGAGGCGTGGGCGGACATGGAGGCCCTGGCCGTAGGAGCTCCATTGACAGTCAGAGCAGCTTGTCCCAGCTAGTTGGAAGTGTCCCAGCACCTGGCCTGCTGCGAGACGTTGGCGATGGGAGCAGCACCTCCAGCGCGGGGAGTACCGATAGCCCAGACAACCCTCACCTCAAACCCCCTCCCCTGGGCTCCAACGCCAGTCCTGGATCCAGAGGTGTCTCCTCTGAGCAGGACCAAAAACCCGCAGATGTGTGCCAATCGACAGGCAGGAGGCACAGCTCCACCCCAGAGTACCACACCTTTCCCCAATCGTGCCGCCCCCGTGGGGGGTCCCTCACCAACGGGGAACCCCGTGGCCTTCGGGGACACAGCCCGGAGAAACACAGCAAGTCCCCCACCAGACTGCCATGTAACTACCACCCTAATCCCTGCAACTCTGACCTACTAGCCCATAAACAGCTATTGATGTCCGGGCAGGCGTCAGCAGGCTGTGGGAAGGGCACTGCCAAGTCCAGCCCAGAGCTGAGTCAGAGACAACGGTCAGTTACCATGGGGCAGGGGTCAGGCTGTGGGAGTCCGGAGGCCAAGCTGGCAGGCATGGGAACGCCTGAGCACCTGAAGAAAGGTCGGGTGATTGTGGGTAGTCCAGAGTCTATAAGGCACCACCATCACTGTCAGCACAGCACCGGGCTGGAGCACGGCAAAGGGACCTTTAGCAGTGGCTCCCGCAGCAGGGACGGGGTGCAGATGAGGGCAGCGGGAGAGGAGATGGCTCCCCACCACCAGGGTCTGTACAACGGTAGGCAGAGGGTAACTCTTATCTTGAATTTCCATTGATAAGTAATTCATTACCCATAAAAAAAGAACATTATTACATTTACAGAAAGTTATACCAGAAGAAAAATGATCTGGGCTGACTGAGTCAGTGTCTTCTTGCTATATATTCTGTGATATAAGGCTTATTATTACACTGTTCATACACATTATTACAGTTCTGTCAGGTCCAAGAACAATGCAGACAATAAAAATGCTTTAAGAAATTTTATTGAGTAAATTACAAATTTAATTTGGCGATATGGCTCTGTCAAGAGGAGTCCCCTGACCTTTCATGAGCACCATGAAAGAGCAGACAGTGAGGGGACAGCAGAGGGAATTAAGGATAGCTAAACTATTCCCCCATATGAAAACAGCAGCAATGGTGACATAGGAGCGTATGTCACGTTATACATGACCAGGTGGAGCTGGGGAGGAGGTGCATAGATGCGAGCAGCAAGCAGGAGCAAACTAAAGCAGCTTAAGTAGCAATTTAGCAGCGATTGGAGTTGACCAGCTGATGCCCTGATGCAGCTCAGCGGATGCAGATCAGCTGATGCGACCTTGTTGTTGGCCAATAGCGGTTAGCAGTCTCTTGACTATTTGAACTGACTCTGACGCTCAAATTATACTCTAGCTTTTAACAAACTACATCAACAGAGACCCACAACCTAGAGAACTCCTGGTCAAATTTGAGACATGAAGCCAATCTGAGACAGATGCTATACTTTTGTTATTTCTTCTTCAAAGATGCAGTTACAAGTTTTTTCTTTAAAACGAACTGCTTCGTCATTTAGTGCACTTGTTGTTTGCTAAATTCACACACATGAAATGTCCACCCAGACTTAAACTGTGTGTTCACATACTCACTGCTTATAGTTCAGATTATTAGTGTTGAGCCACAGTGGGACTGTAGATGACCTTGGTTTAAAGGGAAAATTTAGTATTTTTCAACTTGCACCCTATTTTCGCATGTTTTTGTGTCTAAGTGACTAACGTGAGAGTGAGAGTGGTCCAGTATTGAGCGAGAGACCTGCAGCTGACAGCTGCGAACCATGCTGCAATGTAATCTATGGGACAATAGGAATCATCAATGTACGTCCACTAAAATAGCTAGTTTTTCCACTGACAGACTCAGATTGTTATTAGAAGTGTCTGACTGCATTATGGAAAGATGGATAATTTGCCGTTATTCTGCTATGCTTTCGTTTCTAACTTCAGGTCAGCACATTTACTTTAGCCAATAGCATTAGCTTACCTCAGCTCTGTCTGCATCTCTCCACTCTTGGAGCAGCATTTTTATGTGGGAAAATGTGCTTTGGTGTAGAGGAAAATAATGTCCTCTTTGGCTGGCCGTAGTCATTCCAATACCAGTTCAAAATGGTCACTGCAGTCCCGGACCGGACTGTTAGGATCTATTTGTAGCTAGCACAACCAGCCACAACTTCAGTCTGTCCGTATCCAAAGGTAACATCTATGAAAGCTGTGCAATGTGTAGCTTTACATTTTGTTGGCAGAATTCTAAAATGCCAGTTAATTAAAAAAGACAACACAAAGCTACGCTTTCTGTATAGACCGTATCACTGTGACGTCACGTTAACACAAAAATCCCTTCCGGATGTACCAATGATTTGAATTGCAGAGATATGTGAGATTGGCAAACTTGTCATTTTCACCTGCATTTCAACTGTAACATTTAAAGATATATAGTTAAACACGGTGGTCCGACCTATGTGAAGTTTCTGCTTATTTTCTGTACTTTGTTGCTTTGCAAGCGTCTTTGATAAATCAAATATAGCGTTATGAACGGCGGCATCTCACTGCCGGTCGGAATACTTTTACATTTACATTTTGTTTGTGTTCAGTCTTTTTCAGTTGTCTTTAGCAGCAGCGTATAGTTGTCACAAGCCTAGAGCGCCCTCTTGTGGCTGTAGACAGTAATGTTTTCATTATGAATTAACATTTACATTTTTTTTAAATTATATATACAGTGGTGTGAAAAAGTGTTTGCCCCCTTCCTCATTTCCTGTTCCTTTGCATGTTTGTCACACTTAAGTGTTTCGGAACATCAAACCAATTTAAACAATAGTCAAGGACAACACAAGTAAACACAAAATGCAATTTGTAAATGAAGGTGTTTATTATTAAAAGGTGAAAAAAAATCCAAACCATCATGGCCCTGTGTGAAAAAGTGATTGCCCCCTAAACCTAATAACTGGTTGGGCCACCCTTAGCAGCAACAACTGCAACCAAGCGTTTGCGATAATGTGCAATGAGGCTTTTACAGCGTCCTGGAGGAATTTTGACGCACTCATCTTTGCAGAATTGTCCTAATTCAGTTACATTAGAGGGTTTTCGAGCATGAACGGCCTTTTTAAGGTCATACCACAACATCTCAATAGGATTCAGGTCAGGACTTTGGCTAGGCCACTCCAAAGTCTTCATTTTGTTTTTCTTCAGCCATTCGGTGGTGGACTTGCTGGTGTGTTTAGGATCATTGTCCTGCTGCAGAACCCAAGTTCGTTTCAGCTTGAGTACACGAACAGATGGTCGGACATTCTCCTTCAGGATCTCTTGGTAGACAGCAGAATTCATAGTTCCTTTTATCACGGCAAGTCTTCCAGGTCCTGAAGCAGCAAAACAGCCCCAGACCATCACACTACCACCACCATATTTTACTGTTGGTATAATGTTCTTTTATGAAATGCAGTGTTCCTTCTACGCCAGATATACTTGGACACACACCTTCCAAAGAGTTCCACTTTTGTCTCATCGGTCCACAGAATGTTGTCCCAAAAGTCTTGGGGATCATCAAGATGTGTTGTGAAGAAATTGAGACGAGCTTTGATGTTCTTTTGCTCAGCAGTGGTTTTCTCCTTGAACTCTGCCATGCAGGCCATTTTTGCCCAGTCTTTTCCTGATGGTGGAGGCATGAATGCTGACCTTAACTGAGGCAAGTGAGGCCTGCAGTTCTTTGGACGTTGTTGTGGGGTCTTTTGTGACCTCTTGGATGAGTCGTCGCTGCGCTCTTGGGGTAATTTTGGGCAGCCGGCCACTCCTGGGAAGGTTCACCACTGTTCCATGTCTTCGCCATTTGTGGATAATGGCTATCACTGTGGTTCGCTGGATTCCCAAAGCTTTGGAAATGGCTTTATAACCCTTTCCAGACTGATAGATCTCAATTACTTTCTTTCTCAACTGTTCCTGAATTTCTTTGGGTCTCGGCATGATGTGTAGCTTTTAAGGATCTTCTGGTGGACCTTACTGTGTCAAGCAGCTCCTATTTAAGTGATGCCTTGATTGTGAACAGGTGTGGCAATAATCAGGCCTGGGTGTGGCTAGAGAAATTGAACTCAGGTGTGGACAACCACAGTTATAGTATGTTTTAACAAGGGGGGCAATCACTTTTTCACACAGGGCCGTGATGGTTTGGATTTGTTTTCACCTTTAATAATAAACACCTTCATTTACGAATTGCATTTTGTGTTTACTTGTGTTGTCCTTGACTATTGTTTAAATTGGTTTGATGTTCCGAAACACTTAAGTGTGACAAACATGCAAAGGAACAGGAAATGAGGAAGGGGGCAAACACTTTTTCACACCACTGTATTTTGATGTATAAGTCGCACCTGACCATAAATTGCAGGACCAACCAAACTATGAAAAAAGTGTGACTTATAGTCCAGAAAATGCTGTACAACAAACTCTCTCATTGGCAAGCCACTTGTCAAGGCTTAGATTGACTGAGTGCATAATTGCCCCGTAATGTTCCATTACATTGCTCCTCCGATCTCTGTTAAAACAACCTTTGAACATACACATGTTCCACCAAAAGTTCTTTCTTGACGCTACTTAGCAATGCAATACTGTGTAGGTAAGTCTGGCAATGCGAGACTACTTAGACACGTTAATATGGGAAAAAAGGGTCCAGGTTTAAAATTACCTAAATTATTCTTTAATGTACAGGTACACACACAACACACAAAGTTTCAAGAGCTCAAGCTTAGACCCAGTTTAGGAGCCAGATTTACAGTCACATACACACATGATCACACACACAGGGCTCATGTGGATTCACTGGCTGGCAGTAGTGGTAAGAGAGTGAGGGAGATGTGAACTCATCTGTGTGTGTTTTTAAGCTGGGTGCCGTGGCTGACGCAACCCTCCAGGGTGTATGGGTTACATAGGTATGTTTGAGGTGTTTAGAGCCAAGGTGAACACACACACACACTTACACACCTTTGAAAAACTGAAGGGAAAGCAGAGAGAGACAGACATGAGAAAGACAGTTTAAGCATGTGTGTACACATGCAAATAGAAAGAAAGGTCCACACACACACACACACACACACACACACACGTTGAGTGTGTGTGCATGTGAGTCATCAGCTCATAATTAGCTCACATTTGACAGTTGCGTAACTCTTCTGACATGTTCGCATAGATTTTTCCTACATTCACATTATAAAACCGTTTTTTGACAGCAGAGGACACGTCTTGAAACGATAGGGACATTAAATACATTTTCTTCTGAAAAGTCTGACATAATTTATCTGCCATTAAATATTTCAAAGCACTTCCTTGCGATGACTCTGGTTTAGCTTTTTCTCTCTGTTTATAAGTTTCTGAGTGCTTACTTTGAGTGTGACGAGTGTGATTATTATTGTGTTGTGTCCAGGGACGCAGTGGAGGGTAAAACTGCCTCAACTCACTTTACCCATCTTTTGAACTGTGGAAAATAATTTATTTTTGGACTGTTTTTAATCACACATTTGTGTGCTTTAAAAAAAAATAAAAAAAAAAGGCTGTTAGTATATAAGGTGTTTGGAAAGAGCTCTAAGAACCAGGCAAGTTGTATTTCTTTCTTCATGCATTTGTGACCATTGGTTGTTCATGTGAAATGCTTTTTGCACTATGCAGTGCTTGAACTATTATACTTCAGAGACCCATACCCCTAAAACCCTGTGTCAGGGAAATTCAGTGTGCACTAATACCGTAGAAAAAAAATAATGGAAGGACCCTCCAGGTCTGAAAAGTGAAGTGAATACAGAAGTGCCTTAAACCTCATTTTATCTCATTTATAGCAGGGGCGACGCCACTGGTTGCAAAAAAAGTGTGTTTCTGTAGGAGCCTATGAGAAATTACCCTACATCTAACTTGATGTATTACCTCAATAAACATTTTTATAATGAGTTTAGGGTTTCAATACCTACTTTCAAGTCTTCAATGCAGCATGATTTTCATTTGGTAAATTATGCTCCCATTTATTTTAAAATAGACAATAAAGCAGGGGATGATTTAGAGTGTGGCTACATGCCAACCTGTCAATCAGGACAGCGGGTTAGCAATGCCAACCATGGCAATGTTGACATTAAAAACTGCCGTGCACTTGTTTCAAACATTTTGGTTGCCTAAAAATGTCTTGTTTAGTGTTCGCTAGCACCTTGCAAATCAAACTTCAAGCTTGTACTGCCGGTAGCAGTAGAAGCAGAGAGCAGAACCCAGCAGGCAAGTGTTATTTAAACAAACTTCTTACTTACAAACTTTCCAATCCATTGTTTTATGGGTACATAACTTATAAGTACTACTGTAGACGTTTGTTATTATTAGTGGGGTAATTTATGAGATACACAGTTGGTTCCATTAGCGCCTGCACTAAGCTATTCAGCTGATAACGCTAACTCTCCCAATGTTCGACCCAGGTGAAAAAAGCTTCTGGCATGTTGTTTGGCTCTCGGTCATGGTGCAAAGGACCCTAGGGTGAATGTACTCTGAACCATTACTTTAAGAACTTGATGTTACTTTGTGTAGCTTAGCAATTGGAATGATATAATGCTCTTTGCACCCTTAAAACTCTTTGCAGTCTTTCTAACACTCTAAGCTCCACGCTGGAGATTATAGTTGAGCCGTCTTTATATTTCCCGCTGCACCACAGGCTATATCTGATGCTGTTTGCTGAAACGCAAATGTGTCCTTGCTGTTCTATGGTGTCCAGCAACAGTAATGATTTCTATAGTGCTGAGTGGAAGTGCTCTCTATTACAGCTGAGGCCATGGGAAATAGCTTTGTACTTTAGGTGGACGCCTGATCCCTGACTCAGCTGTTACCAGGAAACAATAGTGGCTGGATGTACTGTACTGTAAACTGAGATGATGCATAGGCTATATCTTAATACCCTTTGCAGCGTAATATATGCTTTTTGTAGAAGTAAAAAATGTGTATATCTCTAGCTTTCTTCAGTTTTTCTGCCTTATAGCACATGGGATTCTTGGAAGAAAACACTGTGTTCAGGTCAGTAAATAATCTATGCATAGTTCAGCAAATGACTAATTGCTTCTGATGTGAAAAACAATTTGGATTTAAATGACTACATTCTGGCTGCAGAGGACAAAATTAGCATCTTCAGAAACACTGGGTGGCAGAAACTAGGGCTGAATGATATTGTGTTTTAGCATTGAAATCACGATGTGCGTAGTCACATCGCAGGACGTTGCGATTTTTAGCCTAAAGAAACTAATGTTACGGTTCGGAGCCGGAACACTAATCTACAACAGAAGACTGTGTCTGATCTAACGTCATTTACACAGATTTAATTGTTCTTGGATACACAGAGGTTGTTGCTAGTGTGCGTGACATGCAAGTCTGATCAATTTATCAAACTAACGAGCCGGCCCCGCTAGTCGACCCAAACCGGAAATTTAGAGGAAGCAACATGCAGTCACTGTCATTCACGTTAGCCTGGATTGGTAGTATTATATGAATACAATGGTGTCATAGTCAACCAGCGTATTTCTACCTCATTTCCATCTCCAAAATCTGTTCAAAAGAGTAGTCTGACTGCCACAGTTTCAGGCATTGCAGGTTTAAATCCAAACACAAAATAAGAGATGAGTAGGTAGCGGGGAGAGGTTTGGGGATTTAATGATGGAAATAAACTTGCATTCCAAATAAAGCAGGCAGGACATTAAAAAACAGCAAAAAAACAGGAACACTAGGAAACTGAAGACCAGAAACAGGCAGAACTTATAAACACAAGGTACATGACAAACTGACTCCAGAAAAAAACAGCATCACTGAAAAAAAGAACATGTTGGATTAACATTCAACTGTGGACATTGGTTGCACATTGATGTTTTGCTTTGGCAGCAACTTAAATAATTGAGTTAAATTAAAACAAGTTATTCATGTTCAATAAACCTGTGTATTTTGTGTTGATACAGTGTGATTGAAACATGTTTTGAAAAAGTAATTTGTGCTCTTGGAACATTTTAATCTTTCACAATTGTATCACTTTATTTCAACACTATTCAATAACTTTTACTCCAATACTATTTGGTCTCTTAAATACTACATTTTTTTCCATATTACATAGTATATTCTAGTGTCAATTACACAATTTTTTGACATTAAAGCAGATTGTTCTCTGAAGATGGCCTGTAACCACTAGTTACACTGACATTACTGTTGTACTGTAAAACAAATCAACAGTGAACAAGTAATGTCAGTTTTTCAGTGTTTTACAGACTCAGTCACAGAATGGAAATTAGATCTTTTCTTTTGAAAAAAGTTACAGGCAACCATCTTCAAAGAGAACAATACCAACATTATGTTCAAGGTCTCTATTGTCAAGATTAAATTCAATAACAATTGTAACTGTAAACAATTCAATTTAACTATAGAACAGATTTGAAATGCAAAAACAGTTACCATTGCCATTCTAGCAATCATTTATTTTAATGTCTAATACCTTAGGTTAAAGTTTTCTAAATTACACTAAAACCATCTAACCAAAACACATCTCTGGTCCTACAGGTAGGGCCTGCACACAAGGAAAAATGATCCCTACAAGAGCCATGTCTGAGTTGTATTCTTAGAAGTAGTACAATTATTTACTCTAAGTGAATTAAACTAAAATCCTGTTTCACATGGCCCTGATCTCACTATTTAGACTGTGTACAGTTCTCTTCTCCTGAAAGACAGATAGAAACTAAGGTTGAAGAATTCTGCCAATCAGAGAACTTGTACAGGGGAAAATAACAGGCAGTTAAGGAATAAACACTGTCACGAGCACGAACAGTGAGCTCTCCTTACAGGAGCAGTTTTGTCTTTAAGCTTTGGGCTTTCCTCAAGAGTTGAGTCACATTAGGGTGACCATATTTTGATTTCCAAAAAAGAGGACACTCGGCCCGCCTTAAAACACATATTCAGACAAGCTTCTCAGAGGTTAATGAACATGCTTTATAATGCCTCAATGGTATAAAAATAACTTATGTATTAAAATAAAATATGTAACAACCTGTAACAAAATAATAGCCCTTTTCAAATAAATAAATATGAAATAATGTTCTAAATGTGACCTATTCTGTGTCAGCTTCAAAATCCAGCTTCAACTAAATATCTCTTAAAGCCTTTTCAATGAAATAAAATAAGGTTTTTTGGTGTCCATGTGAACTTTGAGATCTCCAGCACCTTTGTTAGACATCGAAACATATGTGCATTCCACTTGTCCCGAAAGATTTTTCTGCAGTTCAACTGTGAAGCTGCACTTGCGCTTCAGCATTTTATGTTCAATGCTACTCCGATGTCTGATCTGCTCCTTGTATGTGCTCCCTGTCTGATCTGCTCCCTGTATGTGCTCCCTGTCTGAGCTGCTCCCTGTTTGTGCATGTCGCAGAGCCACCCACAAGGCAGCCTCTCTGGAATTACGTCATGCAACAAAGTACTGTAGTATTGTGTGCAAAGTGCAAGTCAATTTAAGTACATGCTTATGGTCCATGGTACTGATGCAGTACGTAAAAAGTGGACATGTCCGGGCAAACAAGGACATTTTGTTACCCTAAGTCATATCCAACTCCATTAACACCTTTTGAATCACTTCGAAAGTGTAGCGGAGCTGTGAAGGATACATCAAGAACAAAGAGTAACAAAGGCCAAACAGCAAGGCTGTTGCAAGGGCCACATTATCCAGATCTTGAAGAACCACCGCACCCTCGATGATGATGCCAACACTAGTACGCTGGTACTAGCTGCATCACTGTCATGCCAATAATATAACGTTAAATCAAACATTTGAGTGTAACGTTGGGATTATACAACTGTTACCAACAAAATAAAACTGTATTCATACTGTAGGGCAATTAGCTCTCAAAATAACAAAAGAACAAAGATGATTTCTAGAGCCTCGATGTTTAGTCCACCGGGCAACTTAAATCAACCTATGCCAACAGAGACGATTTCCTGTCCTCACAACATTTGTCAGCAACTAACTTAAGCTAATGTTAGCATTGTAGAGATCGTGGATTTTCCCAAACTGCTGCCACAGATATAAACACAAAACTGCTTTGCTAGCTCAATCTTGCTGTAACTAAGATTACATATAAATATTAAATATTTTTTAATTGACAGATATAGCTACTCAACATCCAAGAAAATCACATTTAGCAGCTATTTTCAAGATAATACCGTCACCGGCACAGCTGAACCAAAACTTTTCCGGTGAAAGTTAGCTTCAGAGAGTAATAACAAATAATTTGTTTAATCCGATGAAAAACTTTATATACTAGTTAGAGAGCTTTTGTGTGTTCCACTGAGGTTCCTGAATTACTTACATGAATACAAATGTTTTGACACTTATTCAACTCCGTAATGTTGACAGAAATGGCAGAGTGATATTTTATGTGACGCACCAGGTGTGCTGAAATGGCTCTGGGTGTGCTGTTATGCTGAATTGAGCATGTTTTAAATGTAAAGTTGACCAATCAGATTCTCTGGTCGGATCTACTTGTTGTATAATTAGGATACAAATAAGGTAACTGTATTCTGCTACCATCTTGTTTAAATAAATCTTTATTGGACTTGGCTAGTTCCCTCTTTACGGTTAGTGTGAGCACCCACAAAGTGATCGGTTGCTTGGCCCATGTGGTGAGTGTAGAAGTCTTATGTTTTAATGCATGCGAGATGATAGAAACAGGTTTGAGTGTGAGTTAATGCAACATAATAACATAACTTAATTCTGTTTTCAGCAGTGTTCCAGAATGAAAATCTGCAGAATCAATCAACTTTAGTTGATTGATAGAAATTAATCATTATTTGCACCCCCAATTATTTTTGTTCTGTTATGCTGAATGTTCTCTCTACAACACATTACTTCTCATTTTCATTCTCAGAGTTTCGTTTTGCAGTCTGTAGCTTTCCACTGATCCTCCCAGATTCCAGCCTCATCTTCTTCCTTTTCTTCATCTATCTTATCCACCTTTCATTCTTTCCACTTCCATTTTCTTCCTGTTAACATCCGTGTGCCCCATACCTCTGCTACGTTCCACCGGCATGTAATTCCTATTCTTTGCAGCTCTCCACCACCTTGTTGCTGCCATGCACACAGCCAGTGTAAATCTTCGTTAAGCTGCCTCTATCAAGGGCCAGCACTTTTACAAATTGGGGTCATTAACTTCAGTGTTCTCTACGCACTGCTGCCTTAGTGCACTAAATAATTGAAAAGCCCTGTGTGATTTTACCCTTTTTATAGTATCAATACAATGTTTCAAAAACTAATGTGGCCCTCAGGCTGTCTGCCTGGGTTTCAGTGGGCTTGAGTTGAGAGCCCTGTGCCTAATCAGATATGTTTTGAGTTGGGAGTACAGAATAGTGCATAGCAGAATGATGATCATGGATGGGTTACAGTATTGGCAGTATGTCTCAATTCAAATACAAATTTCCTAACTGGCCGTCCACTCCAAGAACAATAACTATAACAAGCGAAGAACAAGGAAGTTTTCGAGCGACATTGTGCCCCACAGCAACAAAGCTGAATTAGCACTCTGTAGTAGTGATGACCAAGGCCTGAAATTAACACCCGACCACCCACCAAATATGGGTGAATTTTGCAATTGGCAGGTAACACTGGCAATCTACCTGCCACATTGGCAAGTAGCCAATGAGATGTGATTCAGACGTGTAACTATCGGTAAGCAGGGTACGCAGTTGCTTTCATGCCCGCATCACTGGAAGACATTGATTGACAGCCTTGCATTTTCATTACTTACGACAATCCCTGCAGTCCCACGTGCAGCCACTGACCCTTTCTTTGTTTCTGATATGACGATGAGACGTGTGTGACTCGAACAGCTCACATTTACCAACACAACGTTCAGCGAAAGACATCCTGCCAACCTGTACACATTTTAATATCAACGTACGCTGTAACGTTTTATCACTATAAAGACACTGAAACTTACTGCTGTTTCAATCCTGTTGGCTCGTTGCAGCCAGCGGGGCTGCTGCTCCGTTCCCCCTCACAATTGGCGCATGCACACACAAGAAAAAACCCAAGGGGGTAAGCTTCTCCTCTCTAAGCGTAGCTCCCATGGCGCCATCACCTGCAGTTAGCATCCCATTGACTGCCATTCATTTTGGCGCCACTTTGACAGTGAATAACTTTACATCCGAAGCGTTTCAAGACTCTATTTATCTAAAGAAACAACAATGTATAAAAGGCTCTATTACCTTATTCTTCACGTTATGGCTCCGTTTTTGTAAAAATAGGCTAACGATTGCGTCATAACCATGTGACTTACCGTTGCATAGTTGACAAATCACTGTATTGTCAGGAGAAGCTTGCAGACAGTTTGGACTTCTATTAGCGGTTTAGCTTTAATTACTAATGTTAACTAGCATGTTAGCAGTAATTAGCCTGTGCCTATGTCATCTCCTTACATATAGCTACGCTCTCCGTCTCTGCTGATTGGGAATGATTGAGATTTGTCTTGGCACAGCTACCAGAAGACTTACAACTTAAAGACACGTTGCCTACCTCACAACTACATTGTCAAGCTCAGTTGGAGGCTGCACAGTAACACCTAGCCATCACCGGAAAAGAGTTCTATTTTCCTTCACTGGTCTCCGGCCAGAACAACGGGATCTGTTGGTCCACTTCTTTTACTGTCTATGGAAAAACCGCAGGTGAGATGTACAGGATGACCTAAATTGAGGACAGCTACATTATTGTAGGTGCCATGATTAAGTCCAATAAGTAGGCTACTTCATCAAACCGTATGAATGTGTGTCCCAGCCCAGGTTATGAAATTATGTCTTTATGCTGGATCAACGCGGGTCCCCCTACCACAGCCCAACGGTGACGGTGCAATGTCAAAGGATCATAAAGACACAGCAATTCCTGTTTTTCACACGTGGCTGGTAAAAAGAATTTCAGGCCCTGGTGATGACCAAACAAAGCCTTGTGAAGCATTTTCTTTATTTTCTGAGCCCAATAGATAAGTCCCTCCAGGATTTTGCTGACTTTTTTTGAGATTGTTGTGGCCCAAAATGACTGATGTTGCAGGAGCTTTTGTAAAAAATTGTGATTAAAGTTGTTTTTTGTATTTCTGTTGCAATGAAGTTGTGGGAGACAGAGAAAGTAGCAAACAAAGTTGTGATTTTTTTTGTATAGTTCTTTAAAAATAAAAAGGAAACTTGTTTTGGGCAGAATAAAACTATTGTAGGCTCAGTTTAACTAGTAACCTTAGCAAAAAGGCTCAGGAGGCTGCAAATGTTGGTATAATATGAAAATGGCTTTATTGAATGAATCAAATTTGAACATGTCTGTCAGTGGCTTGTTGATCTTTACATTGTTAGTAAGTTTCCTAACCTGGTCTGGGACACACATTCATACGGTTTGATAAAGTACTTATTGGACTTACAATAAAGAGCGTAGCTGTCCTCAATTTAGGTCATCCTGTACATCTCATCGCCGGTTATTCCTGCATCCACCGTGTGTGTGTTGGTGTGTGTGCGCGTGCATCAGTCGCGGGGGGAAACTCAACAGCCCCGCCTGCTGCAGAGAGCCGACAGGATTGAAACAGCAGCCACTTCATCAGAGTGAAAAAACGTTACAGCGTACATTGATATTAAAATGTAAACAGGTTGGCAGGATTGTCACGTCAGACCATCCTGTCAGCCTGTTTACATTTTACGTATTGCACGGTCTTTGGCTGTACGTTTTGTTGGTAAATGTGAGATGTTCAAGCCACACAAGGATATGAATATGGCCACGTACGTGTGGCGTCAACCCGTTCTCACTTTTTGGTCATTGGCCTCTCAGAGTCACATACTGATACAAAGTCTGGCACATGGGACTGCTGGGATTGGTTTAATTTGGTTACATTATAAAATGCCACTGTATAATTGTATACATTGACACCCATGATACAAACATTGATTCTTTTTTTTGGGGGAGGTTGGAGGAGAGTTATACTCAGTAAACTTAATTCAACTTTTTTCTGCCACATGCCATCGTTTTGTCATTGATTACATGCCACTTTGCAACACAGGAATACAACAGAGACCTTATTTATTGTTACTGACAATATTGATCGATCCAACACCAACAATTTCTTTGTTCCTTAAAATAATGTTTCCAAAATTGTTTTGAGTGGATCATCATTTTGTAACGGGGTGAACGGCATGGATCTGTAGTTTGAATGAGACATAAGAATAATGGTAATGGTAATGGACTGGAGTACTTTGGTGTTGCTTTAAGGTTAGCTTACTTTAAAGGTGCGTGTTGACAAGTAGCTAATGCTAATTGAGCTATAACGTTTGCTAATTCTTGGTGGGTAACATAAGATGACGACATCGTTCAACACGCTCAGTTATTTTTAGTATGATTGTTTTGAACACGGATAACAACTCTAGGCTAACACACGACCCACGTCTGTCTGCCTTACTCTCCCAAATGCTGCAAGGCTTCAGTCGGGATGAGAGCTGACAACAGCCCTGGAGACACATCCACAGTCAACCCCCAGCCAGCTAACAGCCAGCCATTATCATTACAGCAATCCAAACATAGTCAGTGTTTAACTCTGATGCTAAGGACGCTAATGGCAGTTTACTGAACGTCGGGAAACAGACCCAGGCACCCAAGTCAGAACAGCGGCCATTGGTAATGTTACCCCTCTGTTAGCCTTACCAGTGTTTGTGCCAAAAATCTCCTCCCTGCCAAATCACCTTCCCCCCCTTTGTGTTTAGCCTTCTTTACATTTAGCTAAATTTACCCAACAAAAGGGGGATAAGGCACCAAAAACGACTAATACTAATAGTAATTTAAAGATGTTTTAGCATTGGATCTGGATAGGAAGGATAACTTTTGGGAGTTGAGGGGTGTGTCGCGATTCTGCCTTCTGTGATTAAAAGTTCTCCCTTATAAGTTCTGTTATTTGTTTTTTTTCTCAGGTTCGTGGATCTGAGTGTTGCAATTTCGGTTTCATATTGCATATCGTTACAGAAATAGTTTCTGAATACGTTTTATGCGAGAAATAAGATGAAGTGGCAGTGAACCTGTCTTCATTTTAGATCAACAATGGTTTACAGTTTTTTTTTTGATTGCTTAAGCACTATTTTGAAAACAGGGACCATTTTCAAAACAACACACACAATTAGCTGTAGTGGTGCGTCAAGTGCAACGTAGAGTACTGTATATTCCCATCCAATTAGACAGAATTTTGTATTGATGACACAAACAATAATAATGGCAACTCCAGAAATTAGGACTAGGACTGTATTTAAAGCTGATTCTGATTTCCAACTTTGCCTCAGGTGTGTCTGTTAAAACACGGATGGAGAAAACTTCTCTCTTTTGATGTTTTATTACCATCTAGCAACAGTACAAACATGGGCGTGGGTAGCTCTGTTATGGCTGTGTGTGTGTGTGTGTGTGTGTGTGTGTGTGTGTGTGGGGTTCTGCAAAGAAATAACATTGTAAAGGCTACCATATACAATGCATAGGAATCATGTATATACTAGCAAATAACAATAAACCCACTATTAATAACCTTATCTTAATGCAGTGTAACTGTAGCATGTAAATAATGCACCTAAAATGCAAACGTGAGCGAGGGCGTTCAACAATTGCCATTAGCATTTTGTGTACAAAAAATTAACATCTCTTTTCCTCAATGTCATAATTCGTTCAAACATAATGCACAACCTCGGACACGTTTTTTTACTACTAATCAGCACTGCAGTCCTTTTTTTCAGTGATAGCTGATTTTGAGTGTCAATAAACGTGCAACACAGTGAGCAATCTTAATGTCAGACCTTTTAGCATCTTACTGGAAAGGAATCATGCATAGTAGGAATGCATACTATACACTGTAGCTGTTAGCTGTGATGTGTAAATGTTAGCATCATCAACCATTTATGCTTTCCTATTAGCATTGGAGATTTGACACACAAGCACTCATGCAAGTTCAGCCTTTGTGGTGTCATGCTTTGAAGCTCTCTCTCTTCTTCAAACACAGCGCGCACACACACACACACACACACACACACACACACACACACCAAAGCTTAGGGGCTACATGTCTCGCACTGTTCAGATAAACCCATTTAGGCACTGCTGGTCTAATTGAATCTGTCAGCTTCAGACTGAAATGAGTGTGGTATATATGTGTGTGTGTGTGTGAGTGTGTGTGTGTGTGTGTGTGGGGGGGGGGGGGTCATTTTCCGTAGCTCATTATCATGGTCCATCTTCTCATGTGGCCTTTTTACACTTTGGCTATTTGGTATTCAATTAAAATGTCCTTTTATGAGCTGTCATCCTTATATACATTCAGCAGTCTTTACTATGAATCAAAAAAACATCTGTATTAGCAGAGAAGGGCTTTAAATATAATTCAATCAGGAGAGTCTTCATTGCAGATATGCAAAGATTTATTGTACGAATGCATGATACAGTACAGTCTTTGGAAATTAGACTCCATCATTATGAAATGATATATACTGTATATATTTAGGGGGTTAGAAAGCCAGAAGCTGATCCCCCGATGGAGTCTAGACACTGATGGTGGTGTGAGGAACTTAAAGACCAAACTGAGGAGCAGTCGTGCTGGAAGAGGACGCAGGGTCCATGTGTGATGAAGGTGCAAGGGGGAGTAGGGTTGTGCTGTTAGCCTGAAATGAAAACTGAGCAGCAGAGAGAAACTGGTTTAAAACAGGGAAATCATACTGTGATTGGCTCGTCCAGGCAGTTTCTGATTGGTTAAAATATAAGTGAACTCCTCTAACAGCTGTTCAGTTTAGAAGAGAGAGAATGTGATTAGTTTAGAAGTCTTGCTGCAAGAATTTACCCTCCATAACATTTACGCTCCATAACATTGGCATTGGGTCAAAATGAACATTTCTGTTTAGTTATACTCATTCGATGCAAACTGTTGACTTGTGGTGCAATAAGTACGGCAAGTGTTGGTGTGTTGGAGCCAACACTGATTTTTTGTTACCGTGGTTATTAAAAAATAACATAAATACAACTCAATTTAGGTATATTGTTTGCAGGCAAAGACATTACAGTGGTTGATTATTTATTTATAATTTTAGTTTTTTAATCGAATAATATAGCAATGTTGATAGGTAGAGCCGTAGAAAAGGTGTTAAGCCAACTACTTGCAATGGGCCGGTCTGCAACGTTCTGAAACCTGCCAATTTTTCACCAATGTGACAAGACGACACAATGTATTGTCTCAATAGCAATAGGCTCTTCGAGATGAACTGCGCCTCGCCTGTAAAGTGGACGAGAGCAGGTGGCAGCAGCAGGGGCGGTGAAAAAAAGCTGCGGTAAAGTCGGACAGTTTCCAGCAGATTTCAGCAACCTTAGACTCAACAGGAAGTGACAAAAACACTGTGGTGTGATATCTGCTATCTGATATCTACCATATCTGCTTGACCCTCATATCAGCTTGACGCTAGTTGTTTTAATTATGACAGAGTAACTCTCAAAATGCTCTACATGTGATCTGTTGCTGATTTTAATTAACAACAGACTGTAGATGATCTGAGATCTGAACAGATTTAGTCTCTCTGACTTCTACATGTTACTATAAGCCACATATATAAGTGTTCAGTACAGAATAAGCCTTTAAATCAGACAAGTAGCAATTAAAATCCCTTCGATTCAAAATCAATAAAAAGGTTATACAAGACATACATGTTGTTATACATGTTGAGTCAATTGTGAACCAATCAGCTGTTAAATCAGCTGAGAGGCTGGCGTTTCCCAGCATGCTCTGGGTCCGCCTGGGTCTCGCAGTCGGTGAAAAGCAACTGCGTTTCCTGCATCTCAGAACTGCGGCCGCCTTGCTCTCGTGAGATTATCGTTGCCTACGAATGCATGATGTCAGAGCAAGTCGGGATCAAGTCGGACACAAATCTAACCGACATGCAACATGGCTCATCTCGAACGAGCATAATGACTCTCTACTTCCATCCAAAACTTTTAATGAATTTTACTTTTTGCATATAAAAATAAGTTTAGGCACAGTTAAAGCTCAAAGCTGCTCTAAAACCAGTTTACTTAGACTTGCTTAACATCTTACTGTTTTATTAATATTATGATTTTAACTTAATTATTATATTTTTTCTGCTCTGACGTTTTTCATCATCCCTATTCCAACCCCTCTTTATCCCTCCTTTCACATGTGTCCTTATCACACACCTGCCTCTAACCTCCATGTTGTATTACCATCATTACAGTCTCTTTCAAACTGCAAAAAAGGAAATAATGTTCTAAATATTACCTATTCTGTGTCAGCTTCAAAATCCAGCTTCAACTAAATATCTCTTAAAACCTTTTCAATGTAATAAGATGAGGTTTTTCGGTGTCCATGTGAGCTTTGAGATCTCCAGCACCTTTATTAGACACTGAAACATACACTCAACTAAAGGATTATTAGGCACACCTGTTCAATTTCTCATTAATGCAATTATCTAATCAACCAATCACATGGCAGTTGCTTCAATGCATTTAGGGGTGTGGTCCTGGTCAAGACAATCTCCTGAACTCCAAACTGAATGTCAGAATGGGAAAGAAAGGTGATTTAAGCAATTTTGAGCGTGGCATGGTTGTTGGTGCCAGACGGGCCGGTCTAAGTATTTCACAATCTGCTCAGTTACTGGGATTTTCACACACAACCATTTCTAGGGTTTACAAAGAAGGATGTGAAAAGGGAAAAACATCCAGTATGCGGCAGTACTGTGGGCAAAAATGCCTTGTTGATGCTAGAGGTCAGAGGAGAATGGGCCGACTGATTCAAGCTGATAGAAGAGCAACTTTGACTGAAATAACCACTCGTTACAACCAAGGTATGCAGCAAAGCATTTGTGAAGCCACAACCTTGAGGCGGATGGGCTACAACAGCAGAAGACCCCACTGGGTACCACTCATCTCCACTACAAATAGGAAAAAGAGGCTACAATTTGCAAGTCACCAAAATTGGACAGTTGAAGACTGGAAAAATGTTGCCTGGTCTGATGAGTCTAGATTTCTGTTGAGACATTCAAATGGTAGAGTCAGAATTTGGATCCATCATGCCTTGTTACCACTGTGCAGGCTGGTGGTGGTGGTGTAATGGTGTGGGGGATGTTTTCTTTGCACACTTTAGGCCCCTTAGTGCCAATTGGGCATCGTTTAAATGCCACGGCCTACCTGAGCATTGTTTCTGACCATGTCCATCCCTTTATGGCCACCATGTACCCATCCTCTGATGGCTACTTCCAACAGGATAATGCACCATGTCACAAAGCTCAAATCATTTCAAATTGGTTTCTTGAACATGACAATGAGTTCACTTTACTAAAATGGCCCTCACAGTCACCAGATCTCAACCCAATAGAGCATCTTTGGGATGTGATGGAACGGGAGCTTCGTGCCCTGGATGTGCATCCCACAAATCTCCATCAAGTGCAAGATGCTATCCTATCAATATGGGCCCACATTTCTAAAGAATGCTTTCAGCACCTTGTTGAATCAATGCCACGTAGAATTAAGGCAGTTCTGAAGGCGAAAGGGGGTCAAACACAGTATTAAGGTGTTCCTAATAATCCTATAGGTGAGTGTATGTGTTAGCTTTGCACATGGTGCATTCCACTTGTCCAGACCGGGAGTAAACCTCTATATATGTGCACCTGGTCTACCACACGTCATCTCTGGTCACCACTGGGTTCACAAAAATAGAGCCTATTGTCTGTTAATCAGTGTGTTTTAAAGGTGTTTTAAAACCATTGGACGGCCAGGCTGTTTCACCTGTTTCCAGTCTATATGCTAAGCTAAAATCACATACAATATAATGTTAACTGTTCACACAATACAGTAATGTGAGCTATTTAAGCTGTTATGAAACGGCTGAAATTCCATGGTTTTTGCTCTAAACAGCATACCCAAATTAAAAGTGGTACAGATCCTATGTACTAGGTAACACTCTCAAGTTTTTGTTAAGTGTCAAGGTGATTCTAGGCCTTACTGACACAGAGTTACAGTTTCAAGTCATACATCTGTAAAATGACTAAAATACACGGCGGTAAACACATCTAGGTGATATATAGACACCACAAGGCCAGAGCCACATGTCTCAGCTTACTACAGAAAAACGACTCGAAGTCAAAAGACTCATGAATAGGTTTTATATGATTTTTTTTTTCTACAGGTACGTATGTCTGTGTGTTTTTCTTATTTCCATTTGGAACGCAAAGCAAAAAGTACAAAATACAAATAATACAAATACTTCTTAAATACACAAACACAACTATCACACACAAACTTACAATAACTATACATTTACATACTATATATATTACAATATATAGAAATAAATAATTAAATTTTCCAGGGTATGCAGTCCCTGTTTATGATAAAACAGAGAAAACACAGCACAGGATGAGAATTGCAATGCATCCATGGGCCTCGAATTCTCGTAACATGGAATTGTAACTGGTTTGAGCAACTGTCAATCGAATACCATGTGGTGCTTTATTGCTTCAGAGGTATAGACGGCTTTCAAGCTGTCTATCCCAGCCTCCTGGGAACGGATTGGCACATGAGCGGTCTTATTTGATTTGTAACACTTAGAAAAACAACATGGATCCCCTCATTGGCCGTTAGATGTCTTGCATGAAAAGACATACCCGTTTGAAAAGCCCCAAAGTTAAGTGGCATTTGTCTTTTTTGTATTTCGGTCTTGTAACTTCAAGATTGTGAGGCGAACAACTAGTTTTGGATAAAATGGCCTGGCTATTCCATTTTCTTTGACTTTTGGCGAGTTATGAAAAAAACATTTTTGGGATTCAATGCTTTAAAGTTATAACAAAATTTATGAGTGGAGGTAACAGCGTGGAGTTATCAGCGACGGAGTGTACCGTCCACGATACACTGTTAATAAGAGGTTAAAATAGCTGGATACATGGTTAAACCTCATTTGTTCTTGTTAACTGGCTGTTTCCCCGACGTCCTCAAAGAGGAAAAACTCTACTCGTCTGAAGTAAATAACTACAGACCCGTCTTCCTTCTTTTATTTCTACCCAAAACTCTCGAGTGTGCCATTTATAATCAACTCTCTACCTATCTCCACCAGAACAATCTTCTTGATCCCCACCAGTCTGCTTATTTATATAACACTTTACAGCAATCAGCAGGTATCCAAAGTGCTTAACATCAGAATCACAAAATCTAATCATACAATAGAAATAGTGAATATAGAAAACAATAAAATCAGAAAAGGTTACAAAGAAACAAAAGAATTAAATTTTCACACCACTGCTACAGTGGCAGACTAAACAGATTATATGAGTTATAGTGCAAATATCAGGGGGTAATTTGTTACAGAGTATCGGGGCAGCAACTGCAAAACCCTGTTCATCCCACCGTTTATACCTGGACCTTGGGACTTCTAAAACCAACTGATTTGAAGACCGCAATGACCAATTGTACTCCCGCAAAGAAAGAAAAAATTCAGACAAATACTCTAGGGCCAGACCATTTAAAGCCTTGAAAACAAACAATAAAAATCTATTCTAAAAAGCACCGGGAGCCAATGCAGGGTGTAGAGAACAGGAATGATGTGTGCACGTCTATATGTATTTGTTAAAAAGCGAGCAGCTGCCTTTTACACAAGTTGAAGGCAACGTAGAGAGAGTTACAGTAGTCCAACCTTGAACTAATAAAAGCATGAATGGCCTTTTCTAGTTCATGCCTGCTCAGGAAAGGCTTAACTTTAGCCAGCAGGCGAAGCTGGAAAAAGCTAATTTTAACAACATTAGTGATCTGCTTATCAAATTTCATGCTGCATTCAAAAATAACCCCCAAGTTTTTGAGAGGTGAAGTAGTGTATGAGGCCAGAGCCGCGGTCATCACCTGATTTCAGCCAGGTTTCCGTCAACAAAAGAAAGTCCAGCACATTGGTCGTAAAAAAGTCATTCAATATAAAAGTCTTATTTGTGAGTGATCTAATGTTGATCAGCGCCATGCGAATCGGGGGCCTTTCAGTCTGTTGGGAAGCATGACTGAGCTGGTGGAGATTCCCATGCACGCAGCCTTGCTTGGAGCACTTCCTGTGCCAGCAGTGGGGAGACGGGCACTCGGAGTCCGGTACAGTCTGCCGGAGCCACCGGTAACTGTATGTGAGAACACCGCAGATTGCAACCAATGAACTCCATGGAAGATTGGACACATGGATGGCCCAGATTGCAGGTAGAGGATGATGCCAGGTATGCTCTTAGCCTGACACGTACTCCTCCACTCTTGCCGTGTCTCCTGCGGCGATTGTTGCGGAGCGGCAGACAGGGCTGACGTAGATAGGCCGGATTGGACGCCAGAAGGGCTTGAATACACCAGCAGCGGTGACACATTTTGAGTAACAAACAGTAGAAACAAGCAACTCAACGATAATCCCAGCAGAGGTAAGCGGCGAGACACACACAGCGGCGCCATCTTAACAAATGAAGAACTCACATTGAACTGTCACATTGCCAACACAACCTCTCTCTCTGCTGCCTTCGACACAGTGAGCCACCAGATCCTCATTTCGACACTCACATCTTACCTGACAAATTGAACCTACAGAACCGTGTCCACTCAAAACTAGGATTCCTCAGGGATCAGTCTTGGGCCCCCTCCTCTTCTTTCTGTATACCAACTCTCTTGGTTCGGTCATCCACTCGGACGTCATCTCTTATCACAGCTATGCAGAAGAAACCCAACTAATTCTCTCCTTTTCATACTAGCAGCACGTATCTCAGCCTGCCTGACTGACATTTCTTCTTGGATGTCCACACCCCATCTGAAACTCAACCTTGACAAGGTTCATGTTCAGGCTCTAGTCATATCACATCTAGACTATTGAAACTACATCCTGGTTGTTCTGCCTGCATGTACCATCTGGCCCCTGCAGCTCATTCAGAACTCAACAGCTCAACTTGTCTTCAACCTCCCCAAGTTCTCTCACACTACACCGCTCCTCCGCTCGCTTCACTGGTTACCAATTGCTCCCCGCATCCGCTTCAAAACACTAGTACTTGCATACAGGGCCACGAACGGATCAGCCCCAGCTTACATCCAGGACATGGTCAAACCCTATACCCTAACCCGCTCACTCAGCCAACCTGCTTGCTGCCCCCTCACAGTGAAGGAGAACTAATCACTCAACGAAATCCCGACTGTTTGCTGCCCTGGCTCCCAAATGATGGAATGGTGGAATGAGCTGACATCAGGATGACCGAAAGCCTATGCATCTTCCACCAAAGGCTAAGAGCACATCTCTTCTGACTACACTTCGAATAAACATTAAGAAGGAAAAGAAGAGAGGAGGAAAAGAGAAAAATTAAAAAAAAGATCTTGAAATTGCACATTCACATCTCTTTGTAGTTTTACTAATTTAAAGCTAAGGTACTTGCACTTACTACTTGTTGTCCGCACCTTTAGGGTACTTAATTGGAAGTGGCTTTGGATAAAAGCATCTGTTAAATTACATGTAATGTAATCCCAGCCCTAGTCCCGAAATTTTGATACTTTCAGTTTTTATGTCCTAAATCCTAGCCATGAAAGTCAGCTGTGAGCTCCCCATACCCACATTTCTCCAATTCAATGAAGAGTAGAGAAGTGGCAATATCAGTCTCATCTTTCTGAAAATGTCTCATATCACATGACTAATTTAGGTTAAGTAGTAGATAATGTAATGATGTTTCATCAGTATTTGCCCATTAAACACAGTTGTGTTCACTTTGAGACCATCTGTGGTTAAAACATTATATCATTATACAACTGCTTTTATTTCATGTGGACATGCCACATGAAATAAAAGCAGTTTGTCTTTTTCTTTCTTTTTCATGTGCTTAATTTGGGCTCAACTATTCTGTCTCTCTTCATTAGGCAACACCAATGAGCAGTAGTAGTGTATGCATGTTTAATTAAACTTATTAGCATTAACACACCAGACACAGTTACTGCTCTCTGGTAGCTCAGTTTAAGCACGGTTCTCTGATGAACTGTCTTCAGACCAGCATTCACAACTGGAGCCCACTGAACTGTGTGCTGTTAATTTGTCTATTTTAAAGCCGTAATGTTAACGTTACTCCTACTGTAGTTAAGCCATGCAGCTTTGAACAAAGTGACACGGAGGCATGGCTGCGCGACCGACCACCTGCCTCCTAATCGATCATGACTGCATAAAAAAGAAGCACAATGAATGCTTTAGAATGTATTGGAGTAAAAGTAATGTTTTCTTTCTGAATATCTACTCACATAAGAGTAAAAAAGTAAAATATAAAATATCTCAATTATTTTTTATGAAATCTATTCATCTATCCCATTTGTCCAATTCCTTTTTCCTAAGAAAAAACCAAGCAACATGTCTGAAACAAGACACTTTCAAGACCATCTTTCTTTCTCATTAGTGTCTATCCTTGCCAAGACACCACAGCACAGCAGCCATTGTCTTTCACACGGGCAATTAGTTCTTGTCATGCTCAGGTTTCACTTTGTTTAACTACACAATACAATATAATTACAGTACAATATAATTTAGAAGTACTTGGTTTGAAAATATTAAAAAAAACATACTTAGTATAATTTATTTTGGTCCATGGGAAGCATCAAGATCAAAATAATTGCCAATATAATGATTCTGCTGCTTACCTCCCTCCCATAATGTTTTCCTGTCTCTATAGGGTCAGGTTTGATCTGAGTGATGAGCACATAATCAGGCTTTAGTGCGTTGAAGTGGATGTCACAATGAGTCACAAGCTACTGTAAATCCCTCAATAATAAAATTATCCTAATTTGCCAGCAATGGCAGATTTTTTGCCTCTGAGCCAGCATGTCCCCCTGCAATCATAAAAACGATTGCTCTAAATCATGTTGTAATGACAGCCAATTATACTGTCCTCTAGACAAGGATGACAGTCAGAAAGATAAGAGGCTATCTCTTGTGGCCGTACGTTATACAACATTGCTGTGTCCCATTCAGGGCTGGACCCTCTAAAGTCTTAATATTGTAATGCTAGTGAGTGTTAGCATTAACTATTAACTTGTTATTACATACAAGTACTTTCAGGGCGTGGATAGAATTAGAGCATGAGACAGCTTTGACTGTAACTTAGTCCACTTTTTAATCACACTTCCACCGCAGAACAACTCGAGAATCATAACAAAATATGCTTCAGCATCCCATCTTATCCCTCCGCTAACCTGTTAAGGCAAGGTACAACATGTTAGATTTTTTTTTTTGTTAACTCAAGGAACAGAATACACTATGAAGCTACAATTGATGGAAATATTTGACTTATTTGTTAATTAAATATTCACAAAATAAATCTCATCTTACAATATGTCATAAAGCAGAGACCTTTAACACTTATTTTTTGTCAGCAGTCTGGAGATGTTGTCAATCACACAGTGTTGCTTGGAAATGGAGGTTATATATCAATATATTTACCATTTCTACAGTACACCCTTTGCCAGTCCATCTTGTGATAAAGTAATTTCAATCAGGAGAAACATGTCTGCAGATAAGATTTATTGTACAACTCAAATAAAATGTACAAAGTCTTTGGCGGTTAGACTCCATTACTATACAAATCTTTTGTATATCTATATAGGGGTAGAGAACCATCAAACCCCAGATGGAATCTAGACAACGGTGGTGGTGACGAAGGAGCCCAAAGACCAGACCGAGGGAAGCTGGAGTAGATGACTGGAAGTGTAAGGGGAGGTGGAGGGTTGCACTCTTTATCTGCACCGACAGTTGAATGGCAAAGGGAGAAACAATTATTTAAAGCAGGGTTGTGACTCTTGGCATCTCAGGCCATAAAGACCAAGGAAATCCTGGCATCTCAGGCCGGTGGCAAGTAAACTCCGCAAAGTGAATCAAGGCACCAAGCTGGAGGCAAAGTAAAGCTGTCAAACAGCAGGAAAACAAATCAGCCTTGGGGCATTACCACATAAAAATTCAGTTAAGCAAAGTTCAGTTATCTTGACAATTACCAAGACATGAAATGAGTCAGTCATACATGTAAATATTCAAGTACCCTTTAGTATTTATGTAACCCTTATTAATTTACTATTTAAAACCCCGCACAACACTCTGAAGACATGAGAAGACGAACTGACCGTGAAAGTCACACAACATTAGTTATCTGCATGCTTACGAGAAGTCAACGCTATTAAATGCAAAACGCCAGTTGAAGTTGCTGCCTGAGGTCCGCACAATCCGAACGGACAAACCAGAGAAGGAGCTTGAACACGGGACCTGTTCCTCTTGCAAAATGGTGCCATTTAATACTCTTGCAGTGAAACCCCCATGCGGATGCATATCCTGTATTGGTTAGCATATAAATTTGGTTGACTAGTCCATCACACAGGTTGCCTGTGAGAGAAGCTTCTACACTTAAAATATGAGAAGAATAGGCTATGAAGCCTACTTCGGTAAAGTTAACACCCAATCAACGGAATAGTGACATTAAAACCACCTAGCTTAAACAAATACTAACACAATCAGATGATGAACCCTGCATAAATGAAACTACAAATAGAAGCCAAACTGTTGCTTCAGACATCCATAGCAGCTACTTCGCTGCCTATTAACATACATAAAAACTAATAAAACCCACATTGGGTAAGAAAGACTGAGTATGCCAGGACTGCATACCGCAGGACTGCAACAGAGCTGCCACCTGCAGGCTGAAGCTGCATGCTTAACCTGCAGCATTAATAGAAGATAAAACATTTTCCTTTATAGAATTACGGTAGTAAACCCACGATACAGAGAAGCAGCGGCCGAAATCAGATCATAAACAGGACCCGGAACCATGGCCACGGTAACCTGCCCCACATTACCAGAAAAACTCAGCCCGATAAGACTACTTAACTTGGAAGGGCAGAATATCCTAGTTGACATGACCACGCCAGTTGCACTGCCTCGATGAAACCAAGTGAAGTCACGTTCATAGCAAACGCTCGAGAGCCGCCCCCTGGAACGGTGGCGGGAGGCCAACTGTGCAGGTCGCAGCAGGGCAGTTTGGCAAGGCAGGTGCTGACGATCAAGGCAAACATAGCCTGGAACTGCAGTCTGGTAAGAGTAACTTGCAGGAAAAATAATGCAGCTAGGATGCTACCGTTAGCATCCACGTGCACACCAGCGCAGCAGAACAGCTGCTTGACAGGAACAATACGAGAAGGTTTTCTGTTACGTCCAAGGAAAGACATTAGCTGCTACAACCACAAGCCGGGAAAAGGAGAAGTTAACATGTGCCGTTGCACTCTTTGCCTGCAACAACAGCTGAATGGCAAAGGGAGAAACAATTATTTAAAGCAGGGTTGTGACTCTGTGATTGGCCCTTGCCATTGTGTAACGATTCTGATTGGTTTAGCAGGAAGGTGAATAGCTGATTTGAGTTAGGTAGAGCATTGATTAAGAGTGAGGTCTTTACACTGAGATACATATCAGAATTTTAAACCCATCATGAACATGCTCATGTTTCCCAGTGGTGTTAACACTAAGTTTCCCTTTTAAAGGAACAGTTGAAATGTTTCAGTTGATACAGTCAAAATATTGAGGAGGGGGAAGTACCTGTGCTCTATTATCTTACATAATAAATGTAACTGTTTTTATTATCAATACAACTAATACAACACAACAAGATGCAAGAAAAAAGTATTAGTATAAGTAAAGTAAAGTATATCTTATATAATATATATATGTGATATCATAGAATACATAATATAAAGAATATACTAGAATGAACTATAAATTTACCAAACTACCACTACTAAAATATAGACCTAGGATAACATACTATAAACATTAGACATGTGCACATTTGTTTTCTTTCCCTCCTCCAAGGTGGTATAATATGTGATTCTGTATGACATGGGATAAACTGTATAAGAGTGAGTGGATGTAAATTACTTTTTTTTTTGGTATGTCTGAGTATAATGTACTACATGATGTGCACAGACATATAGCCTCACCTTTTGCTCTCTCTATTGCCGTTCTCAAACTCTGTTTGCTTCGGGAAACAACAACAACAAACTTTGAGCTAGCAAGCTACACGCAGAAAATGGCAGGTTTTGAAGAAAATGTGGATCGTGCAACAAGGCAGTGTTGCTTGGTTCTTTCAGAGAATGCGAGACTAACAGACATACTAAACTTTATTACAGTTCTGTTATTCCTCAAAGAAAATTGACCTGAAGTCTGAACTGTAACTAATCAAAATGATTTGTTTTTCCAAGACAACATCCATCCTGCAAAATTACTTTTGAGGAACTCTTCAAAATGAATGAAGCAATGTGTATCGCCCAGGTCCATGAGCTTGAATCCCACCAATTAAATTCCGGTGATGATGGCACAATGCTTTAACTGTGTTAATTGGACGCACTAGCATGGACAATGACTTGTGTGATGTAGGAATCAATAAGCATGACAAAAAAGGCTTGATGCTGATGTAATAGTGCACTTATTGACCCTAGTTATAAACGTATCTAATTCTCTTTCTTTCTTTATTTATTCCTATCTAGTGTGGGTTTGTTTCTTTCATAATTTGACTTAAAATCTATTCTAGTCTGAGTTTGTTGGTTTCATAATTTGACTTAAAATTAATTGCTGCAATAAAGAA
This sequence comes from Percina caprodes, assembly GCA_013375575.1. NCBI lineage: Eukaryota > Metazoa > Chordata > Actinopteri > Perciformes > Percidae > Percina > Percina caprodes. Next base: position 201,767 of record JABXJD010000233.1, on the reverse strand, counting down.
ATTTCCCCCGGGGCATCATTAAACTTACACCACCATGTGGCCGTGTGTTCCCTCATCCAGCAGTGGTCTGTTAGGATGAAGGTCCAGCAGGGCAGACTGATGGGAGAGTTCACTGGCTCTTATCCCAGTTTAAATTCCCTGTGAGGAGGGGGGGCATGGAACAGATGATCATGACCCTCAATGCCAGCTAAGCTCCCACAATCTGTTTGGCCAGCTACTAACAACTGGGTTGTATGCGTGTTTATTTGATAGAAAACCGGAAATCAAATGTGTGTGTGTGTGTGTGTGTGTGTGTGTGTGTGTGTGTGTGTGTGTGTGTGTGTGTGTGTGTGTGTGTGTGTCAATATGGTACAAGTACGAGCTTCCTTGTTTCACAGCAACAGGAAAGGATATGTCGTCTAAGTCCATCACTCAGACTTTTTGGCTTTTTAATCTAACTGAATAGAGGACTGTGGGGCGTGTCACAGTGTGCATGACGCATGTTGACAGGCTGACACAGGCAGTGACTGTGAGTGTCTGAAGGAGACTGAATATTTACCTTGCTGATGTGTCATAACAGCCATGCCAGGCTGAAGGTCCCTCTATCTTTCAGAACCACTGTGAGTAACTGGTTTGAAGTGTGCATGTCCCTTCTTACTTTCTCTGTCCTTACTTAACTTACTGGCATGTTTTTTGGGGCATTTAGGCCTTTATTTGACAGAACAGATGAATACAGGAAAGGGGAGAGAGAGGGGGGTAATAACATGCAGCAAATGGCCGTGTGCCATGTGTGTCAAACCCACGGCCACTGCAAAATAAGGACTGAGGCTCAAGCCACAAGCGACAAGTATGAAATAATAGATAATGTCAAACACACTGTACATAAGTACAGAAGATACAGTACTGTATATCTAGTATGCAATATCTATTTTACCTTTTGAACTCTGCAATAGAAATAGTCCTTTAGTGCCTACGTTGTTTTTTGCTCATTATAATTTTGCCTATGTGATGTAATTTCTTGGAGTATTTTCAAATGCTTTATATCTTTAAAATCAGTACAACCTTAATGAAAAGGTTATGTAAGTCCATAATACAATAATAATTTCTGAAATTGTGTCATAATAAAAAAGAAAAAAAAGAAATCAGACATTTTTTCCTAAATAAACACAAAACATATTGATCCAAAAGATTTCTAAATGTAGAAATATGAACAATATATGTTTTAACACTGCAAAAGCTATTAGAAATATGTACTGTACATTTTTGAGTTGTGAGATACTGTATGCGTGTAAACTCATTTTGATAGTTTCATCTCCAATTGAATGGTGTTTTTCCCCGGATGTCACGTAACGTGATGATCTTGCAATGTAATGAACCAAAAGACATTAGCTTTATGCTGCAAATTAAAAAACTAGCACGAGCTGTTGGTTGGTTTTAATTTTAGATAAATAAACGACCGGGAGGTCCCTTCTCTAAGGGCTGTAGCTGTATTGACTAGAGTAAAAGTGCATTTCCACCCCTAGAAATTTGACCTTTCATATGTAGAAGAGTATTCTGCTGTTTTTTTCTTTCATTGGTCTAACTGGTCTAGTTACTATGTATACCTATGAACTGTAGTCGACAACCAACTGTGAAATGAGATGCATTATTTTTTGTCATTCACACAGCCCCAATCAAAAAACTATTTTATAAACCAGGAAATACAATAAAAATAGTAAAGGGAAATTCTCCTTAAATTCTGTTCTTTCTTTGCTCTCCATCAAAATTAAACTTACAGTTGTGGTCAAAAGTGTACATACACTTGTAGAAAATCACAATGTTATGGCTGTCTTGAGTCTTCAATAAGTTCTACAACTCTTATTTTTCTGTGATAGAGTGATCGGAACACATACATGTTTGTCACAAAAAACAGTCATAAAGTTTGGTTCTTTCATAAATTTATTATGGGTCTGCTGAAAATGTCACCAAATCTGCTGGGTCAAAAATATACATACAGCAACATTAGTATTTGGTTACATGTCCCTTGGCCATTTTCACGGCAACTAGGCGCTTTTGGTAGCCATCCACAAGGTCCTGGCAAGCTTCAGGTCGAATGTTTGACCACTCTTCTTGACAGAATTGGTGCAGTTCAGCTAAATTTGATGGTTTTCTTGCATGAACCTGTTTCTTTAGCACTGTCCACATGTTCTCAATGGGGTTTAAGTCAGGACTTTGGGAAGGCCATTCTAAAACCTTAATTCTAGCCTGGTTTAGCCATTCCTTTACCACTTTTGATGTGTGTTTTGGGTCATTGTCTTGTTGGAACACCCAACTGCGCCCAAGACCCAACCTTCGGGCTGATGGTTTTAAGTTTTCCTGCAGAATTTGGAGGTAATCCTCCTTCTTCATTATCCCATTTACTTTCTGCAAAGAACCAGTTCCACTGGCAGCAAAACATCCCCAGAGCATAATACTACCACCACCATGCTTGACAGTAGGCATGGTGTTCCTGGGATTAAAGGCCTCACCTTTTCTCCTCCAAACATATTGCTGGGTGCTGTGGCCAAACAGCTCAATTTTTGTTTCGTCTGACCAGAGAACTTTCCTCCAGAAGGTTTTATCTTTGTCCATGTGATCAGCAGCAAACTTCAGCCGAGTCTTAAGGTGCCTTTTCTGGAGCAAGGGCTTCTTTCTTGCACGGCAGCCTCTCAGTCCATGGCGATGTAAAACACGCTTGACTGTGGAGACTGACACCTGTGTTCCATCAGCTTCCAAATCCTTGCAGACCTGCTTCTTGGTGATTCTTGGTTGACTCTTGACCATCCTGACCAATCTCCTCTCGGCAGCATGTGATAGCTTGCGTTTTCTTCCTGATCGTGGCAGTGACACAACTGTTCCATGCACTTTATACTTGCGTATAAGTGTCTGCACAGTTGCTCTTGGGACCTGTAGCTGCTTTGAAATGGCTCCAAGTGACTTCCCTGACTTGTTCAAGTCAATAATTCGCTTTTTCAGATCCACACTGAGTTCCTTTGACTTTCCCATTGTAGCTTTTGTAGCTGAGTCTAATCACTGGGTCAAATGAGCCCTATTTAAATGGGCTCATGAGAAGTCAACAGCTGTAGTCAATCAGAATCACTTAGAAGAAGTGAAGAGGCCATGACATGAAGCTAATTTGATTGACACAACTCGCTACATCACCAAAATTGACATATTTTGTTTTGGTGACATTTTCAGCAGACCCATAATAAATTTATGAAAGAACCAAACTTTATGACTGTTTTTTGTGACAAACATGTATGTGTTCCGATCACTCTATCACAGAAAAATAAGAGTTGTAGAACTTATTGAAGACTCAAGACAGCCATAACATTGTGATTTTCTACAAGTGTATGTACACTTTTGACCACAACTGTAACAATAAGTTCAGACTCGCTCTCACATGCCCTATCAAATTAACAACCATGGCACATACTTTACTCAGGGCACACACCTTTTAATAATGATCACTATAGAACTGAAATTCACAAGTTCAAGGTTTGTTAGCATTTCAAAAGAAGCAAGCAATGATCAAAATATTTTGAGAGGTTTGATCAGAAGAAATTAATTTTTCTTTTTTTCTTCAGTTTAAAGAGGCTTCATGGCTGAATAAGTCCAACTGTTAACACATCAGCTCTAACTATGTGACTGTCAAAAATTAGTCTGAAAAATCACATGATTGGTTTCCTTCTAAGAAAGGAGGTTTTATTCTGTGGTGTGGGTGAATACTCAGTTCTGATTAGCTACAGGTTGTCCATTAAAAAGTGATACAGGACACCTACTAAGGAGTTCCTGTGAAACTGACTGTTTACCCTTCTAAATTATTGCCAGACCTTAAATGAAAAAGAAAATCAGAATGTTATTTCTAGTGCTGTCAGTTAAACACGTTATTAACAGCGTTAACACAAACCAGTTTTATTGCGAGAAACTTTGTAGTTTTTTCACATGCTGTCGCAATAACTTGTATGCTAATAATATACTTTATTAATCCCATAAGGGGAAATTACAATTTACATTGTGTTGTTTTTACACACATTACGCACAGGCCTGAATTATACATACATGCACTAATGGAGAGATGTCAGAATGAGTGGACTGCCCATGGAAAGGTGTCTGTTGGGGGTTCGGTGCCTTGCTCAAGAGCACCTTGGCAGTGCCCAGGAGGTATACTCGTACTCTCCAGCTACCAGTCCACCACCATACTTCGGTCCGAACATGGACTTGAATCAGCGACCCTCCGGTTTTCAACCCAACTCTCTACGGACTGAGCTACTGCCACCCCAACATTACGTTAAAGATGTTTTTTGATAAATCTGAAATGGGCGTGGCCTATATCACGAGATTCAGTTGGATATGTGGTTCTTAAATGTCCGATGTACGGTTTGGGAGTTATAGCTTTTTTCCTGATATAGTGCCACCTAGTGGTGGAAGTGGGTCAATTTTTGCGTCTGAGGTCTTTGCAGAGTTTTGGACCAGTCCTGAAAATGGCACACCGCCACCATGTACGGTTTAGGCGGCAGAGTGAGTTTTACGCAAACAATATTAATAATAACGGAAAAGGAAAAACCTTAGAAAAACAATAGGGTTCCACAGACCTGCTGTGTGAACCGCATAGCACTTTGCTGCTACTGCGTTTCCCGCATCCTCCAGTAACATTAGAAAAACTACAACATCACACCGAATCTAGCTAGACCAGAAACAAAATAACAGGTATGCCACACACCAATCGTTTCATTACTTACTTAGACGTAAACTTTGCCAAAATTACCGGCCGATGGCTGTATTCTCGTATAACTGAACCACCAGCTACCACTGACTTGAAGGAGCACCATGCAGGGCACCAGAGGCATGGTTGAGGAACTCTTTTGCGGCTCAACACATCTACTAAATGATACAACAGAGCTGTCACGGAGGTCCATAGCGGCTCAAACAACTATCAATTGCCGCTCTGTAGCCTGGAGCTCCTCTTCGACGTTTGTTTTTACCACTAGTTACTACGAAGAAGCTTGCTACAGGTATGCTAGAGACCATGGGATGTTAATGTACGTTACTCAGCAACAGGTGAAAATAGGGGCAAGGTTGCACAATAACGTTAAAATGATTTGAACTTTTAGCGAGGAACAAGTGAATTACGTGTATGTATGAAAATAGCTTTATATCACGCATCTGTTTTGTTGTTGTTAGAATAGATAAAAATGTGTGATTAATCGATATTTTAATTGTTTGACAGCACTAGTTATTGCTAACACTGTAGTGCTTCAGGGCTTCATCCACTGAACAACACAGGATGGCGCTAACACACAAGTTACAAGAATTAAATTACACTGCCCCAACTAACTGAGGGTGCTTTCACACCTATAGTTCGGTGGACTAAAGTGCAATTTGGGGTTGAAGTTGAAACACACCAAACGCTGTAAACACACATCACGCATCGAAATGGTCGCTTGTTTATTGGACAAAATAACCCAAACTCACCGACACTTCTGGTCTCAGAAATAATGGAGCAACACCAAATTTATAACATTACCATTTAATTTGGCTGATGACAGAGAGTGTATTTAGAAAAAAATAATATTGGGATTGTAGTGAATTATATCGGTACAACACATTCTCACTCCCATCTCATAAAATATGGACGCTTGGTGAGGTGCCTTTGTCGTTGTTATTGATGCTGAAACTCTTCATTAGCGTTACATAACACGCTTTACCTAAATGTCCTTGATTCTGACTATTGACGTCCCTTTTGACGCTGTTAGGTTAAAGAAAAGCTTGTGGGTGGGCTTACAGTTCCGTGACTTGCGGCAATGGGAGGGCTGGGTTTAGGAAAACGTTGTGGGTGGGCTTATGGTTCCGTGACACGCGGCAATAACGGGACGGTTAAGGACACACACTGGACACAAACCCCTCTCTCCTGCGTGAAAGTCCTTTATTTGACCCATCCACCACCCCGATTAACCTCTCTATGCAGAATTTCCCCCTTACATACTACTTGCTAAACCCCGTCTACATGCTGCTCTTCCTAGTACGTTCTACACACACGCCATGGGGTGCTTTTTGTGCCACTGTCCAATTCGGAGTGAGAACGGTTAATTGTTAAGATGACATGGCATGTTGTGTGATCACAATTGGAGGTGTCCTCTGGATATAAATGTACTGGAACATGATGTAACAGTCTTTCCCTCGACCTCAAAGGGTTAAACACACCTGCATCTGCTCCCCACAGACACAGAGGCAAAGAATGTGTGTCAGAGTGACAGGCAGAGCCTGAGTAAATGCATCTGTGTGTGATGTGAGAGTGTAGTTTATTCTCCAGGGTTTTAGACACTGCACAGCGTCAGGATATTTCTGAGGTTGCGATTGAAGCCCGGCTGAAGTGGCAAAGCTGTGAAACGGGGATGTGTGGGGGAGGGGTCAGCACACCTTCCTCTTCTTACTGTCAGTCAGCTCTCCTGTTTTCAGTGTGTCAGTGCAGCAATGTTGAGCACGGATGAATAATCTCCAACATTAAAGATTAAATGGAGCCTGTTTAACACACATGTACATAATAACAGTTTTTAATTTCATAAAGGCAGATGCAACCACATTGCTAGTCTCTTTCTCTACACTGCGCTTACAAAGCCCTAAACCATAAGGAAAAATTTAACACATGGGTCCCAATCACACATTGTGAGTATGTTTGGAAATGAGAGCCCAAGCCTGGAAGTGTCCTTCTGTTGTTGCTAGGCAACTACAAAGTCAGCTGTCAAACACATTTTCTTACAGGTCCCAGCTTAGGCTGAATCTCATTTCTCTATCTTACCCCTTACCCTCTTTTTTGCGCATTCACGCGGGACCTAGTGCTGTCCCATTCCTTTTTGTGAACGAGGGGTAAGGGGTGTATGGCCCTAGGAACCATAGACAGTGAAAGAAAAAAATCTAGGGAGAACGCGAGCTAACTTGAAACCAAGGGGTAGAGATATATATGGTGCAAACAGGCAACACTGGCTGCCGCATCGACCAGAGAGACCCATAAATGTAAGTATTTTCGGCTTAAATAATTAATTTAAAAGTTACGACAGTCTTGTTTTGTGCTCTATGCAGTCCTGTACATATGTACACACAAACTACAGCTGTTCTGATATTCCAGACCCCCCCCACACACACACAAATCATCAGTGTCCCTATTATAACCAACAACAATATACAAGTGCATGAACAGGAATTAATTACAAATGATTACAATAATACAGTACCAATGCAATAATGAACGGGTACAACATGAACACATGATTTAAGAAACGTCTGCTCGTTTTCAGCCCCAAGGTGGACCAGTTGCTGTGTCCTCCGGCGTCCCTGTGTGATACAGGACGGTATATGTAAAGCACATAGTAATGTATCATAGACCGTTAATATTAATATATACAGTCTATGCAATGCATACAGTCCATTCAAGGCAGAGAAATGCGGGACTGTTGTGCAAATCAACGTTAGCGATTAGCGTTAGCATAGCAAGCTAGCAATTTTGTTTTTTTAAGTTTCTCTTAAGAACATGGTTACAAGTACATATGTACAGGACTGCATATAGCACAGAACAAGACTGTTGTAACTTTTAAATTAATTATTTAAGCCGAAAACACTTACATTTATGGGTCTCTCTGGTCGATGCGGCAGCCATTGTTGCCTGTTGCACAATGTATATCTCTACCCCTCGGTTTCAAGTTAGCTCGCGTTCTCCCTAGATTTTTTATTTCACTGTCTATGGTTTCTAGGGCCATACACCCCTTACCCCTCGATCGCAAAAAGGAATGGGACAGCACTAGGTCCCGCGTGAACGCGCAAAAGCGAGGGGAAGGGGTAAGGGGTAGGGGTAAGATAGAGAAATGGTATTCAGCCTAAGTGGTTGGGGTAAGATGGAGAAATGGGATTCAGCATTAGTTACTGGGTTAAGTCCCTTCTAGTTTCATAATCTTGTGTTATCCTCACTCAGGACTTACACAACGTAAAAGTCATAATTTATAAAAATTCCTAAATAAAACGTTTCCAACTTGATACGCAAACTTAATGGAATGGAGATTCTTGGTATTCAAACAGATTACATTTATTTAACAGGTTGAGTATCCTCCAAAATGTAATGGATTCTTCCTCGGCCCATCCTACACCCTTCCACCAAGTTTCATAGAAATTGAGCATATAGTTTTTTTGTAGAGAATTTTGTCAAGAAAACTGAACCGAAAACATAACTTCTTGGCGGAGGTAACCATAGCAGCATATTGATATCAATGTACAACAACCTTATACTTGAAGTTGCACTAATCAAAGTATTTTATAATATAGGCATGTAACGGTTTGAGTATTCGTACCAACCCATCACGGTACAGGGGTCATGCTCCAGTGCACTCTGATGCACGCAGAATACATGGTATGTAGATTGATGCACTTAATGTGGAACCAAAGTTCACAGGCAAGAGTTCTGCTTGGAACCTTTTAAGCCTAGTTCAGACCAAAGATGCAGGGAAAAGGTTTCAGCAGTCTGAACCGGCCTGTCTCGGCTCAACTCAAACCATCTGATGGTGTTACTGCAGCTCAGCTGGTCAAGTTTCCAGAGGCTGGTTTTAGAACGTAAGGGATGTCACCTGTTTCAACAGCCTATTAATAGTGATGTCAACTTTTAAAGGCAGCTATAAACTATGGAAATAAAATTATCCATAATCCATTTTATTTCTATGTTACAAACTGTCAACTGGTAGAAATAGCACATGTCAGAATTTGTTGTCTTTTTTTTCCTAGTTTGTCAATGTTATTTCTCCAGGTTGGAGGACGGCTCACTTTGGTGAAAATGAGTTAGTAGCTCATTGTTAACCTTACTATGTTAGTATTATAATAACATTTTACTATAGAGTAATTGATCCCGGAAGTTTGAATCTGTCAATATTGTTCTAACTTTGCGCACATTTATAAAACAGAGGGCATGGATTATTAACCCATGCAAACTGTTTGAACAGTTTAGTTTTTTTTCTCCACTGACCCCAGGGGGGCTCCATACGTCTGACATTGTGACTGTCGTGAAAGACAAAAAAGTTGTGTAGTCTGATCCTGGCATTAGTTGCATTTTCTGTTGGGCACTTATTGATACAGATTTATTATACACCTGGTAATTGCTCACTATCCAACTCTAACAAGCCTGCTGTGCTGTGCATATGTGTGTTTGTCTTTGTGGATACCCTGCAGAAACGCAGTTGTTTTGTTGTTAATGGAGGGGAAGATTACCTAAATTTGACAATACCGTAGCATCATTGCAGAGAGAGATATAGTCAATGCAGTATGTACTGTATGCTCTGGACTGAGTGATGACACTCAAATTTCCTGCTAGAGGCTCACTTTGTTTGTGTGTGTGTGTGTGTGTGTGTGTGTGTGTGTGTGTGTGTGTGTGTGTGTGTGTGTGTGAGAGAGAGTGATTAACAAGAGAAAGAGAGAGAGGAGTTGATGTACAGTATCCTCTGTGGACTCAAGCTTCTGCTACAATGCATTTTCTCAAACTTCAGCATTTTTTGCTTATGTCAGCAGCTATGTGTGAAGGTTCAAATAGCAGACAATTTTAGACCAATTGTACCTGCTGGTATTACACCTTGTCTCTTTTGATGCCTCTCACCCCTTTTTTCCACTGGGTGTGTCTGCGCTGCGTTCCGTAGGCGCCAGGATCCCCGCGAGCAATGACAGCCATTCAAGTCAATGCTTGATATTCCACCAGCTGTGACATGGCGCGTCCTGAAACATGCAGAATGTGGCTCTGTGCTAAAGATACACAGCAGGTCTGTTTCTATGTGATCTGTGGGCCGTTCAAACAGACGGGCAGGAAGTGGAAGAGCGAGAGCATCCAGTCAATTTACCAAAAAAGCACCACCCAATATCGTATACATCTCCACTAAAACACCAGAGGAGAGATTCATCTTGCAAGTGGAAAAACATTTTACTACCTGGAGTGCCTGGACTGGGAAGTAGATAAACACATATAATAAACACATGATTGTTCTTTCAGGTACTTGTACAGACAATAAAATCTGCAAGTTGGGTGTGGTATGACGCGTGGCGGAGGACAGAACAAAACCGCTGTGCAGCCGGAGCACAACGCAGACGCATTTGCTGAAAAACCAGGGTCAGTGTTACAGTACATCCCTATGGCTTTGTGTGTGTGTGTGTGTGTGTGTGTGTGTGTGTGTGTGTGTGTGTGTGTGTGTGTGTTAACCTTAATATTCTAATTACAGAGGAAACACTGACGGTTCTTTGGATCAACCTGTGTTACTCCAACTCTTTCTCTCTGTTTCAATGATTCACTCTGCCCTCATTCTCATGTTGACCTGCTTATCCTCTGGTTGTGTCCCAGTGGTCCAGGCTGTCAGACACACACACACACACACCTCTGGGTTGGTTCACAGCTGTGTGCTCTTGCTCGCATCAATGCACCTCATTGTGTGTCAGAGAGAGTGATGGACAGGGGAAGGAAGGAATGGAGGATGAGAAGTGTGTGTGTCAAGCTGCTAACAGCAATGATGTTGCTAATGTGGTATCAAGCTCAAAATATAAAGTAAACATTCCAGCCTAGATACAATGTGGTAATTAGTGAGCTTTAAATGGGTTTGTATGAATATTCTTTCACTTTCAACAGAGCTAAGATAGTTGTCCCCATGCTGCAAGTTAAGCTAAGGCTTAATGTCTCCAGGTCCATACTTAGACATGAGAGGGAATATCAATCCTCTTATCTCACTCTTGGAAAGTCAGTGAATAAGCATATTTCCCAAATTGTTGAATTATCTCATTAATTTGGAATAGAACTATGGCTATCCAAGACTTCATTACCCAGAAATTGCATCAAGTAATGTGACATGTAGATAGTTCAGCCTTCCAGATTTAGATCCCGGTGATTATTTGCATTTACATTTTGCATATACAATTTTATTTTTCATGTCCTGTGGGTAAGATAGATTTCCCATAGTAGCCATACAACCCAACATTTCATTATGTTGGCTGATAGAACAAGTGATTTTGTACATATTGTAAAAGTCTGGCCTGCTGCTGGTTAACTGTTTACGACATGTAATAAAGGGGCCTCTTTTTATGAGGAAGTGGGTCAGGAAGGTGGTGGAGCCTCAGTGTTGACCTGAGGGCCTGGTGGATTATGATATGTTACAGTACAGCGAAATCAGAGACAGACACACACACAAATGGAAGCACACATGCATAATAAGATGGCTGGGGATGTCAGCAAGGGTCTTTGGTAGAGTTCAACTGAAGCTGGCAGCCTGTGTGGGTGTTTTTCAAGTAAAGGCTGAGTGTCTAAATGTGTCTTAGTGTGCATGAGCATGTATAATGTGAGGCTGTGTATGTGATCAGAGGTCCTGTGTCAAGGACAGGCCTGCTAACTAGGCCAACAGCTGCTTCCCTGGCAATTCATCTCCTGTCAGCTTTGAAGTCCTTTTTTGCTATTATTCCAGCACAGGAACATTTTGCCTATTAATGGCACTTATATTCTACTACTCTGACCATCACACATACATACACACCACAGCTAAACACACATAAACACACACACTTATTTAAAACCCCTATGTAGAAGCACACACAGACCATCTTGTAATGTATCGCACCAGCTGTGATGCTAAATTGGGCAAGAGGTGTAAAGATGGGGGCACCCTTGCTCGGACCACAGCCATCTTCAAAATTGGCCTTCGTTTTGATCTCAACTACTCACCTGTAAGGTTTCATAACTGCTAGTGTTGGGTATTGTTTAGATTTAAATGATTATTATTCTGATTCTCCTTATCAATTATGGTTCTTAACGGATCTTGATTTAGATTATTTGAGTGGAGGGGTGAAAACAGATCATTCATAGAAAAAAAACGTAATTTTAAAGTGCTCATATTATGCTCATTTTCAAGTTCATAATTGTATTCAGAGGTTGTATCAGAATAGGTTTACATTATTTAATTTTAAAAATATATATTTTTGCTGTACTGCACATTGTACCAGCTCCTCGTTTCACCTTATGTGTTGAGCTCTCTGTTTTAGCTACAGAGTAAGGCCCCTCTTTGTTGGGAGTCGCACATGCACAGTACCTCGGTAAGGACAACTGCAGAGTTTGAGGCTGTGCTACGCTAGCAGCTAGGGGAGCATTATAACGCCGTTTGTCACGCTTGTTTGTCACGCTCGTTCGTCACGGAAGTAAAGGTTGGACTACAATAGAGCTGTTTGGATCAGTTTGTGAACAGTGATTTCGGTTGGAGATGGTAAGTCCCCCTGGGGTGGACTTTGGGCTTTTTCACTTTGTAAACTTATAACATGCACAAAAAAGATATAACACAATAAAGAAAAGGGAATAACCCAATAAGCATAAAATGAGCAATTTATGAACTTTTACACAGTTCATATTCATTTGATACAGTTTAATTTGGTTCCTGTTATTAAATAATATAACTTAATAACTTTTTCCATTCAATGTACTGTAAATGTTACCCTGCTGAAATGACACTGACAATGAATTGAGTCCAACATATGTCGTGCCATGTATAATCAGGCAATTGCTGAGTAAAGTAAAGAACATAAATCAAATAATTGTCCAGAAGAAGAATTTTTCAGAAGCGGTGTTAGTATGTCTGCACTTCTCACTCCTTCTGCAGGCAGGCTTGTTAACTTCATATAGACAACATATGAATTAAAACACAAAAGAACATTGATTGTGTCTTGGAGAAAACAAACCACTGGGTTGAGAAGGATGTGTGTGTGTGTGTGTGTGTGTGTGTGTGTGTGTGTGTGTGTGTGTGTGTGTGTGTGTGTGTGTGTGTGTGTGTGTAGCAAGTCTGTGCAAGCAGACACCTTTTAGAACCAAGACTGTGTCACGTGGGTTGCTCCACTGCCACTCGTCTTTAGGAGACTAGCATTAGGTCCTGACCGTAACAAAAAAAAATGTCAAATTGCTAAATACAGTATGTCTTTTAACTGTATACATATCTAATGTTAGCAAAAGAAAACCTAAATAAATTATGTAAATATAACTTTTCATCCATTTACACGGCATTCACTACACTTTCAAATGAGCCTGCAGGAGTGTAGAAGGAATCAGAAAGCAGAAATCTTTTTGTTTTAAGTGACTACACAGTTATGATGCCATCATCATGACAGACATAAACACCTGGCAAAGTACTCAAAACCTGTAGTAGTTCCTGCTACAGTAGGTGTCACCAGGACCACGTTTTGCTAGGCCACAAACACACACACAAACACACACACACACACACAAACACACAAAAAAACAATACCAGCGATGTCCAGGTGTTGGCTTCAAGGTGTTATGTATTCAAATAGATGCAGCATATTCATCTTCTGTGTGTGTGTGTGTGTGTGTGTGTGTGTGTGTGTGTGTGTGTGTGTGTGTGTGTGTGTGTGTGTGGTTATGATTGTGCGCCACAGAAATAGACTAACGCTGCTCTGTCCCTCAACCACTTATTCTGTGTTTGTGTGTCTCTGCCCTTTGATGGTGGATAGAAAGACAGGTCTCTCATTCATTTCAAAGAGATCTTAAGTTTCTGTTATCTCTATTCCGTTTTTCCTCAACTGAAAATGGAAAACAATTTAATTGCTGAACAGACTGCAGGGAAATTAACTCATACCCTACCTTTCTCTTTCTTTCTCCCTGACACACACATTTCTTTTCCTCCATCCCAACCTTCCTCTGTCCAGCACTCTCTCTGACACACAATGAAGTGCATTGAAGCGAAGCAGTGCACACAGCTGTGAACCAACTCAGTGGCGTGTGTGTGTGTGTGTGTGTGTGTGTGTGTGTGTGTGTGTGTCTCTGACAGCTTGGACCACTAGGACACAACAAGAAGCATAAGCAGGTCAACATGAGAATGAGGGCAGAGTGAATGTTTGAAACAGAGAGAAAGAGAGGTAGAGTAACACAATTGATCCAATGAGTCCCCCCTCCTCCCCCCAGAGTTAAATTACACCAGTCACTTAAAACCTATATTCTCATCAGCTTCTTACAATTAATAATGGGATTTCACACACACACACACACACACACACACACACACACACACACACACACTGACAGATGGTTAAGCTGTGTTTGAGGGTTGATAAAGGACCAGTCAGTGGTCCGCTTTAAGTGGAAAAGGTAACAAATAAAAATATTATATTGATGTTAAAAATGACATAAAAGAATATAAAAAATGTTTTGCTCATTGTTCCTTGCAGTACGTCCTAATAATTGAATTATCTCTGACATTTTACTTCCACTCTGAATATGTTTTTCCATATTTGTTGATAGCATTTCTTACCCACGTGTTTCATGCATTCCTGTTGCTCCTATACAAGACATTTTGCTCATGATATTTTTTCTGCAAACAAACATAACATTGGAATTAGGTAAATTAATCTCTGATTGGGGCATTAGGTTTTGTTTTGATTCAGCCCCAGTCAGAGTTAATGGGTATGACAGTGGTTATCAACATTCTTTGTTAACCCTTTCTTCATCAGGCTCAGTACACGTTCCCATAACGGGGTGTTTGGCATGTCATAAAATAGATAGTCTTTAATGATGGCTTTTCATTTACAGGATAGTTCCGCGTGAAGTTCCGCTGGACTTCACTAATTTTCAGCCGGATGTTCCTCACTCTCCGTTTTCTTTGTGTTGAAATTACCTGCTCCTCAGATCTCTGCAGGGTAAATCCAGACAGCTAGCTAGACTTTCTGTCGAATCTGAGTTTTCTGTTGCACAAAATGAATGAATCACATGCCACCTATTTACACTTATGAAGAAAATGAAGAAAAAAATGACAGTAAAAAGCAACACTATTGCTGCAAATGTAACAGTAAGAGAGCAATGCTGGCAAAATATAAAGTATATGTAAATGTTTCACTTAATATATTTAAGTTACCAGTCCTATTGCCTAATGCTAAATTCTAACCTGACAACTGCACCTTATGGACCTTATACAGCATATAGAAACGTTCTAATCAGGATTTGCATTTAGGTCTGACACTGTCCCTCAATGTAGGTTACGCCCTCATTTATCAACCTAACGTAGAAACCAGCGCGGATATGAGCGCAGAAATCATCTTACAACAGGCTTCACGTGGGATTCATTAAACTTTTATATCACACCAATCAGAGCATAAGAATGGTCGTACATTGATGGAAACGATCATTATTTAAATAGCAAGCCCCAATATATTCTCCGTTTTCAGGCCTCGGCCCTACAATTTACGACATGGCCAGACGTAATCCGGCTAAGAAGAGGCACTTTACAGAGGTGGAGATTGAAACCCTGATATCTCAGGTTCATTTGCAGTAATCTGTGTACTATTTGGCAACCTACAAACTGGTATTTAAGGCTGTAGAAGAAGGTAAACAACTAGCTTGCAAGCTAAAGCTGCTAGCAAATACATACCGTATAAATACATCATAATAACCTTTCTATACCATAAACCATACTGGTGAGATACTAATTTGATACATATTAACAGAGATTGGAAAGATTTAAAAATATACCTGTGGGTTAGAAAGAAGTGTAGATATAGAAATTGTGGCTTTCTCAAGCGCTGGATGTTTATTTCTGAGCGCTCAAGCTACCGTCTCCACAGCAACCCACTACGGTGAAACATTTGCACGTTTGACAATGAATGCTGGAATTGTTGTCATAATTTATTATTTATTTTGTTTTCTTTTGCAGCTCTGATATCTGCTGGTTGCTGCACCAACTCCTGTAGGAGTGTAAAGCTTTGGGACAGGTTAGTCACACGCACACACTTTTTACTCTTTTAGCTCTGTTTTGGGCTCCACCTGTGAAGAAAATATCTGTCTCTTTAGCAGCTAAATGCTTCACTAATGCTAACTTGTTTGATTTAAGCAGGTAATGCACAGTCAGAGTTTTGTTAGCTTAAAACAGCTGCTTACTGCAGCTGGCAACCAGATTTTTAAGAGGGTGCCTGTGGGAGGTAAAACCAAAACAATATGCTAAAAGAGGCTAAAACGCTCCATTTATCTAAAAGGAAGTACACAGTTGGATGATCATTCTTATAAGGTTTCTTATATACTGTATATAGTATATGTTTGTGTGTGTGTGTGTGTGTGTGTGTGTGTGTGTGTGTGTGTGTGTGTGTGTGTGTGTGTGTGTGTGTGTGAAATCCCATTATTCATTGTAAGAAGCTGATGAGAATACAGGTTTTAAGGGACTAGTGTAATTTATGTTTAGTTGTAGAATGTAAACTGCATTAGGTTGTTCAAACTGAGGATATGACCCCAGGTTCTTCTGTGGTAGCTTTGACCCTAATTTATGGGGCTGATAGTGGCTTTAGGTATGAGAAAAGGCAAATTGTGTGTGTTTGTGTGTGGATCCAGCTTTGTGAAGACCAAGAGTTTTAGACCTACAGAATGAGGACAGTTTTGCAAAGTAAGGACATTTTGGCTGGTCCTTCCTATATCAAAGATGTTTGAGGGTTCAGACTTAGTTTTAAGGTTTGGGTTATTTGTGATGGCTAGGTTAGAATCAGGGGCTAGGGAATAATGTCAATGAGGGTCCTGACAAGTATAGAAGTACAGGAGTGTGTGTGTGTGTGTGTGTGTGTGTGTGTGTGTGTGTGTGTGTGTGTGTGTGTGTGTGTGTGTGTGTGTGTGTGTAAGAAGGTCATTCTGGTGTGACCCCTGCCCAAATGCATTGGCCGAAAGGGGAGTGATTGTGCTGGGTTAATATTTAATGATGGAGCAGTTCTTAATGGGTGAATGAATCAGAATCCATCTTCGCTGGACAGGACAGATCCCTGCATTCTGCTGAGCATGGGCTCCACACACACATACACACACGCACGCACACATATACCCACACACTCGGTATATTCTGCAAATAACAAACTATCCATCCACCTGCAGTAATTGTACGGTTTCCTTCATGTCTTTCAGCTTTGATACCTCCTGATCATGATATGCCTCTTGATCAGATGCTGCTGTGACAACACACACCCCAGAGAGAGGTTATTAGCAGAATGGATGAAAGAACGAGTGGATCGAAATATAACTGGATGGAGAAATTATCATGGATTTTCAAATCAAGCAGTGAGGGCGAGGATGACAAAACACTGGAAACATTTAAACACTCTCTCTGCCCTGTCTGCTGCTGCTGCTGCTATGCATTTCACGTGGACTACTAAAAAGGCTAAATGTCATTGTTTGGACGGTTAGAGGCCAATCATTGCATTGCCAAAATGAAAGGAGGAAAATAAGACAGCTGAGAATCTTTGTGTTGCCAACAAAATAGTCCTACCTCTTTGGAAAGACAGAGACTGTCTGGAAGAAATAACCTTTACATGGAAGAGTAACACTGGAGGTTACGGCCCCCTTTTCTTCACAATCTCTTCACAATGAAAAATCACAATGCCAGTGATTATTTTAAAACTTAGTATTTAGTACCTAATATGTGATGATGGTAACTGCTTTTACAAAGTCATTGTGGACCTGGAATTAAAGCACAAAAGAAGTTACTGATTCATTTTAATAAATTTGGTAATTTTTCATAGCCTCATTTATAGTAACGTTGTACTCACCAAAGTAATTGCTGAGATCTGGGAAAAAGGCAACACCGCTACAACAGTCCAACAGGGCAAGAAACATAAGAGGTCAGACAATCAGACAAGTCATAAACATGCTAGTTTTGCTAGATTATCACTTTAAAACACTGTGGTGGTTATACTGAACGTGAGAGCACCACAAATGTCGTTAGTAGTCCCCAACTGCATATGAAAATTATGTACACACAACTAATGTTTTCAGCTCTCAGTACATTTGCAGATTCTAACTTGCTGGAGTTTAGTTTAACTTCTATGTTCCTTTTCTTCTTTTGTCATTTTGCAACAATTAGTCGATTAATTAGTTGACAGAAAAAAGTATGACAATTTCAAATCATTAATGATTCTGAATACGTGAATAATTACAATGCCAAAGTTCTTTGGTCTTAGCTTCTTAAATTTGAATATGTTCTGGTTTCTTCTAGGATATTTAGACAAAACTAGACATTTAAGGAGATCATGTCCTTGGGCTTTGGGAAATTGTAATTTAATTTGTGATTGTTCATCATTTTTTGACATTCTACAGACAAAACTATTCATTGAGAATATACGGACAATTGAAAGTGAAAATAATTGTTGTTGCAGCCCTACTCTTAAATATCTCAAATAATATATAAATATCAGCCTCATTACAGTTTGCTGATCACTCTCACAGCCGTATCAGATGGCAGGCTCTGACTGCCTCTGACTCACGTTCTCAATTTCAAATTCAAAATGTTGCTATATCTTATTAAGTGAAACACTTTAGGCTGTTCTCATGAACTATTTGAACATATACTGTAGTTGGAAAAGTAATGCACTGTAATTTGTATGTATTCCACATAGTTATTCATGTATGCACCATATTGACTGCTGTTATTATAATAATAATAATAATAATAATAATAACAACAACAACTATACATTTAATGTAATGCACTTTATATTTATCCAAAGTGCTAAATGATAAACCAGGTAAGTGCTAAAAATAAATTAAAATAAACAAAAACAATAAGGAAAAGGGCAAGAGTTCAATCAAAAGCTCTCCTAAAAAGGTGGGTTTTAAGGCCACGTTTAAAAGCATCCACAGTCTGTGGTGTCCTCAGGTGGTCATTCCACAGTCTGGGGGCAGCTGAGCAGAAAGCTCAATCTCTGTTGGAGGTTGAGGCAGTCCAGTAGTTGCAGAAACTCAGCTGCAAAGTGCCAGGAGATGTTGTCTACATGAATATTAATATCTCCAAGTATAATAATGTTGGCAAAAGTTGTGCAGTGTGTTGTGAGAAGGTTTTATATGTATATCTGAGATGAAAGCTGAATTGGGTTTGGGGTGCCGGCAGATGAGGAGCATTGTAGGCCGCCACCACGACCAGTGCTGCGGGCTCTCTCCAGGTAGCTGTAACCGGGGGAACAGACTTCATTAAGCGCTGAGTCAACCCCTGGCCCTATAGGACCGCTAAGATCTGCGTAGGGAGAGGTCGGGGTGCAACAACACAGGCGTTTTAAGGTAGGGAAGCAGAGTTTGTGTCCTGGAAGAAGTTAAGGGGAAAACACAAGACTTAACTGTAACAGCCGCTAAACTTTACTGTTGTGACCGGTCGTCACAAGACCAGCCGTGACCAGAAGGATAAGATCATACAGGATATCATACGAATTGTTGCACACGTTTTATTACAATTTTATACGAACCCCTTCATGATAATGCGTTGAACATTTTCCTACATGCTATGTATCTGTGACGAATATTAGCAAAATTAGCCTACACAACATTATGTAATAATAATTTGTCACCTCATGGATAAAAAAGAAACAGCAAACCTGACTAAGCACTTGTGTTTTTTTTCCCCAATCCGACATTTTAGCCATTTCACTGCGTTCCCAGATCCCAGCGATTAACTTGATTAGAGCTCAAACAATTAGTTGGTTAAGGGAAAGCAACAGAAAAATATCTAACTATTCCGATAATTGTTTATTTTTTCGGTTGTTTTTCAATAATTTAATTTAATTAATTATAATAGACAACTTCATGTGCTTGGTTTATCACTTTTGGTCAAAAAAAGTGATGGTATTTTTTCTTTACATTTTCTTTTACATTTCATATATCAAATAATTATTGGTTACATGATCACAAGATAAATAATGATAAATAATGAGCGGAATAAACAGTAATGAAAATTGTTAGTTGCAGCCTTAAACCTGATGAGTGCAATGTTATTATTACTGATTTTTATTATTATGGTGAAAACTACGACACTAAAAGCCAGGTTGTAATAAAGACCAATTAAATTTTAAAGACCACTATCAGACAAACACGTTTTCTATGAGCATACTGTATAGTTTGGTTGGAATTACAACAGCAGTTACCAGCACAGCTAGCATTGACCTCCTTTTGATGAAAATAAGCTAACAGAGAAGCAAATGTTCCAGTTGTCAAATTTGGAAGTTTGCAGTCTGTGTAAAATTGTTGTTCCTGTGTAGTTATTAGGCATATACCCAGGGTGTTGTAACTTTAAGGGTTACAAAGAAAACATATAGAAAATGTGTGGGGAATTCAAATAGGTTGTTATTTATGAGAGAAGAAAAGGTTTGGTTATCTTCTGCTCCTCGTTCAGCTTTAGTGTCATGGCCTGTTTCTATACCGACAGTGTTAGAGTATTCTAAACCTTGTGTCACTGTTCAGTCATATATATGGGCCTGTGTATGTTTGCTTGTCATTTTCCACACTCCCAGGTATTTAGACACAGACAACATGCCTTGTGCAGCATTTTATCACAGCATGTTAAGGAGATATGCAGGTGTAGAAATAGATCAGGAGCACTGGATACCCAGCAACACTATTTTGAGTTTCTCTAGATTTGAATGCTTCAATGCCTAAAATAAAAACTCCATAAATCATGCAGTATTTTCATTTACTTATTTTTATTTTCACTTGATTACTATTGAGCTAACTATGCGTTGTTGCTAGTCTTTTATGAACAACAACAAAAAAAATGTCACACATCATATATGATACATAGTGCTCTTTTTACTTCAATAAAAGCATCTGTCTGTGTGTAAATATATACACACACTGGAATGCAGAGAGCAGAAGAACCAGACAGTAGTCAAGATTTGTTGTTTTGTTAATTCAAAGAATTAATTTGAATAATTTACTAGCTACCGTTGACATTAGCTGCTGGCTTAATCCTGATTAATGCACCTGTGTTATCTACGCTGTAGATACGGACACATCCGTACCAGGGATTTGGACCCCACGCCATAGCCTGATGTGCATCTTCCCATAAGTATGATTGGTCAACTTAGCCATGGCTTGGTAGCATTTGCTCCAACTCAACATAAAATTGAGGGTCAACTTTTCCTGCTACAGATTTCCTGGCTGTGGTCAGAAAGCAAAGGGGAGACACTTTTTTTTTTTTTTTCTAATGCTAGCCGCTCCAAAGCCAGTCCCCATCCCTGTCTCTCTTGCTCTATCTCACACACACACATGCACACACACGCACCGGCTCTGCTATCCTCTTAAACAGGATAGCAGAGCCGCTAGATTGACATAGACACACCAGCAATCATCCTTTAAACCTTTATTTGCTACAGAACATTGATGACATTGACAACTACTTAAGTTATAAAATAAAATCAAGTCTGTTGTATATTTGATTTTAAACTCTTTAGTATTACAATTTCAATATAGCTATTAAGCACTTAGCCCTACCTTGAGTAAACCCCTAATTGTGCTCAAAGGTCTTGTGCTATTAGGTTCCTAAGCAGTAGGAGTAAGCTATATTTATTGTGTGTGGGTTAGTGGAGCTTTCTGTGATTTAATGAATAAATGCTCCCACATACACACATTTTAAACTGTGTTTTATGCTTTGCTTTCACAGAGGAAAACATATTTCACTGAAAGCACAGATGCACAAAATCCAAAGTCAGAATTTGACAAGAAATGGCTTACTGACTTAGCAAAACAGATCTTGCAGTTTGTGTCGGGAATGTTTAAAATCATCCATTAGAGATCCAACTTGGCCCATATGTTTTGTGACAGGAGGCTTGGTTTCAGCAGGATTAGCATTCCAGGATGTCTGTCCTCACCAAAATACATGAGGTGATTTATTCCAGAATGTTTACTATTTTGTTAAAGCATTTTCAATTGCATTTTATGAAAGTATTTTCAGGATTTTCACAACCAGATGAAATTATCAAGATGTGATGTCCTAATAAAACTGGATGTGCGAAAAATGTGACATTTTTCTTGGTGAACACACAGTAGCTCACAGTTTTTTTTTTACGATTGCTATGACAACTTTAACACAAATTTAAAATGCTTGAACTACTTTTTCACACAAGCTCAACCAAGACCAAATTTGCAAATGCTTTCACACTGTATGTCAGAACAGATAACATCATGTTCTAAACCTATCTTAGGCTAAAGTCAGAGTAAACAGCTGTTTATATTGTAAATTGAAACACAAATATATCCGCCGCATTTTACAGTATTCCATTGTTACTGTTAATGAGAGACAGCTGATTGAAGCTATGCAAATTATTATTCACTGCTGATTCCCATCTAGGAAACACTCAGGGGTTGAGGTTCTTTCAATCGCATGACCATCTGTTTTTACAGTATTCTTTATATCTTACAGTAAGTGAGTGTTGTAAGAAAGAAAGTTAGAAAAATTACTGCATGAGGGAGAGGAAGACGAGTACCAGGACATTTCTGTCTGTTTCCTTTTTTTCATAAATCGTACATTCTATAAAGCTACTCTGAGACGAGTCATTCATTTTTGCATTGAATTTCTGCAGCAAAAGAAACAAAATGCATGCATTACTAAACCCAACAAAACAAAAATGTATAGAGGCTTCAAGAGAAACTGCAGTGTAAAACACAATCTATGATCAAAACAATATACTAGTGTCTATTGTATAAGGGCAGACCTGACACAAAATAATACAGTTTCTGTAATTCCACCTGATATTAGTGTTTTTATGACAATGGGCTATGACTGACTAAATGTTCCTGTTGGAAGAGAACATGTGTTAGTGTTTTGGAAGAATTATTTGATTTTGGGACATGCATTGCATTGCATTGACATAGTGTATTATGTTAGTGAATTATTGTAATTTGAAAATTAGTGTTTAGTTTACAATGTGTGATTATGAGCATAAAGTTAACGTTTTGCCAGTTGTGTGTTGTAGGTGTGAGTGCGTTAAGCGTTTAGGAAAATTGTTAAAAGTATTACAAAAAATGTCATAGCAATCGTAAAAAAAACTTATATACGCACACATACATATACGTTTATCCTGAATCCATACTGTATAACCTCTTCACCCCAGACAGATGAAACAAAACAAGAACTATAATACGTTAGACATTATGTTTTTAAAAGTCAAGAGTAGTATATCTGCTTAGTTTTATATAACTATTATTTTTTGACTTCTTGGCATTATATATGTAATTATTATAACCAGAGATGTATATGTATAAACTAATAAAGTGTCTTTATGTAAAATTGACTCCTTTTCCTAAAGTGTTCATTGCATGTTTTTTTGTTGGATACATCACAGACTTGCTGTATAGTAATGTGTAAAATCATTCTTAAAAGGAATAATTCAACACTTTGGGAAATATCTTGCTTACTTTCCGAGACACTTGATGTGTCTGTGTATGAAATTTGGAGCTCAAGACAGGACTTGGTTAGCCTAGCTTAGCATAAAGACGGAAGGCAGGGGAAAATACCGCGCCTGGCTTTGTCTGTTTTCACAAAATAATCTTAACTCAATGTCCACGTACTATCTTTCTCAGAGCTTTCAACTACATCTCATGGTCTTCATCAACAAGTAGAACTAGCCGATGTGGCATCATGTGAATCAGAAATTTGGTTAGGCGATAACATTTGATTGTGTAAAACCCGTACCTTAACCTCATGATCTGAGTTGCCTATCAAAAAAAAGGCCTAGTGTAGGTGGGGATGAGAAAAGCAAATTAAATACGTTGACAGTGAAAATTTTATACTAGAGCTGTCAACTGATTAAACTAGTTATAATTAATTGCAGTATTGTCCATAATTAACTCGCAATTAATCTCAAATTAAGTGCAAATTTTTTATCTGTTCTAAATGTACTTTAAAAGGGATATTTTAAAGAGGCAGGCAAGGGTAAGCAGGAGTTTATTCAAAAACAAGCAGAGTTAAAAAAAAAAAAAAACACAGGGACACAAAAGGCAGCGAGCAAAAGTCCAAAAAGGATACAAGCAAAACAAAAACAGGAACGGGAAAAAAGAAATGATAAGAGGGCAGGTAAGCAGGTGGAAAACATCAGGTAATCACAAGAGCGGGAAGACACAGGAAGTAAAACTAAAGGCAAGATGGGACAAAACCAGACTTTAAAATAAAACAGGAAACAGAACATACAGATACTCAGGGGAACACAGGACCAATAACACAAGACCGGGGAGGACACTAAGACACAAACACAGGAGACAAGACAGGGCTCAAAAACAAAAACAAACAGAAACCCCCCCAAACCATCACAAAATGAGCTCTTAAAAATCTGTTCTGGTGATGGCTCCATTCTAGCGTGGCAGTTCTGTCAACAGCTCCATTAAAAAATGATCAATTAAGGAGCCAACTGCTGCCATTTACTACATGCTCGTTTAAGATGGTTGCTCTCACTGCTCTGTGGCAGCACACTTTGCTTGTAGTGCACACACCGCTGCTCCATCAATAACATTACTTGATGTGTGTTTGGGTTGTAAGCAGAACAGGCATTCTGTATTTATTTTATTCAATTATAGCATTAGTGTATGTGTGTGTGTGTGTGTGTGTGTGTGTGTGTGTATACAGTGAACAGATTGCTGGCTGGCTGCCAGAGGAAATGGTCCCCTGTTATTTATTAGCTGCAATGGCAAAGGATCAAACAAA
Source organism: Percina caprodes (assembly GCA_013375575.1). Taxonomy (NCBI): domain Eukaryota; kingdom Metazoa; phylum Chordata; class Actinopteri; order Perciformes; family Percidae; genus Percina; species Percina caprodes. The sequence continues at coordinate 177,285 of JABXJD010000233.1, read as the reverse complement.
TTTGAATATAAGCCACCCACACGGCACTCAATCTCTCTTTTGCTCGCTCTCTCGCTCTCTCTCTCTCATACCACTCATGCACGCACGCATGCACTGCTTTCCTTTTTACCCATTACTCTCTCTTTCTCTCTGCCTGTCTCAAACATATACAAGCTCTCACTTTTCCTACTCATATACACATTAAGTGTACAGTTCTCGTAGCTTCACTCTGCAATGCAGCAGTGTTGGGCCCTTGGTGTCTTTGTCAGTATGCCAGCATACATGTCTGTCCCAGTTCCTCCATGGCTGGCTGTATTGATGAGTCACCCTGTCTGCTCGTCTGCCTGTCTCTGTCCTTTTTTAGGACAACACCCAACTGTTTCCACATATTTCATGATTTTCATGACACCCAGTGACCTTCTTAGTCACTGAAAGAGTTGAGAGGTCAGACAGAAGAGAGTGTGTCTCTGTTTAAACTGGGACATGAAACCTGCAGCACTGCCCCAAAATAGAGGGTGTTGGGCTTCCAAAGTTTAAAGCCCATGTTGCAGGTTAACCACCACTGTTGATTATTGGGTACAAAAAGCACTCAAGATATGTATATCATTTATAAAAATGCCTCCAAATAGTGTTAAATGTCAATATTTGGTCATTTTTGGTATTTGCGGGTTTATTAAGTCAATTTGGCGATGACGTCACAATGGGGAGCGAAGTCTCAGCCTAGCACTAGAACTATGGCGACTGACTGGGAACGTTTTCTTTCTATCTAGTGAGAGTGATCATGTCGTTCAGATAAGTACTGGTACACTTTTCTAGATATAGGGATAGAAGGCATCCCCCCTAGTGTTATTTCTAAGCGTTTACCTCTTCCTCCGGTGAAAACGTGTCGCTGTGTTGGGCAGGTGCTTGTGCGCGTGGTGGCGAAGCTGCGGTGGAGAGCGTGTGCTGTAGGGGAGTGAGTGCGTTAGAGCCGCCGGTCGAGCAGCTCGCCCCGCGATCAGCTCGCCCCGCGATCAGCTCGCCCCGCGATCAGCTGATCTGACAATGCCTAAATCCGTTTATGACATTTCAGACAGGATCATGGTCCTCCCCAACCAGCACGCACCAGGATTTAAATTTTTTATATTAACTTTACCATTCTTTTTAGACTGAGTCATATGAAAGGCTACTTAACAGAAAACCTTTTCCCAGTAGCATAAAGAAGCTATGGAGGTAAGTACTAAGTAGAATCTATATTGTTTTTGGGCTAACTATTGTTTTAAGATCTCAGGTACAGGATGAAAAAAAGGGGATTTGTTTCTGTGTTTTTAAGACTGATTAAAATCTTCAACAAGAGATTTTGATGTCAATGTTTAATATCTATTTAAGTGCTCATATTATGCTTTTTAATGTTTATTAAATTTTATGTTATATATATTTTCTTGTGCGTGTATTTTTTTTTACAAAGTGAAAAAGCCCAAAGTCCACCCCAAAGGGACTTACCATCTCCAACAGAAAACACTGTTCACAAACTACTCCACACAGCTCAATTTTAGTCCAGCCTATCCTTCAACGTGCGTCACTTTGTAACACATGTTATGATGCTGGCAGAAGCTAGCTGCTAGCGTGGCATACCCTCACACTCTGCTTCTGACCAGCTTATAGTGCTGACCTAGGCCTGAGCATGTGCGACTCAACAAAGATGGACTAGAAATGAAATGCCTCATCCGGGAGCTAAAAGAGAGAGCTCAACACACAGGGTGAAAATAGGAGTAGCAGCAATGTGTAGTACAACTAAAATATGGTGGTTTTTAACCCTAACATACCAAGACACCTGAACTCCTTTACTTGGAGTAAAGAAAATGAATATTTCTTTGACATAATTGCGCTCAGATCACCATACATAATGTGATACCATTTAATACAGCAATGTTTTTCAAACTTTTTTTCAAAGTTTATGCGCTGGCCCAGCGGCTGCTCGTCGGGCGGCGCCCCACCGTGGTGGGCACGAGGTGCAAAAACAAGCCCGAGCTGCTGAGATATACCGGTGTTACAGAATTCCTTAATGTGGACACAGAGACCGTGCGAAAGTACAAGGTCCAGTGTGTGACCTTTTTCGTGTGTCGGGCCAGTCACTAACTGGTTAAGATTGAATGAATCAATAAGATTCACAAAATCTATGGCCAAAGGATTGTTTCCACAGCATACGTGAATATTAAAATCACCAACAATAAGAAGACGATCATATTTTAACAATCACCGCCAGAAAATCCGCAAAGTCAGTTATAAAATCCTTGTTGAACTTCGGAGGGCGATATACAATCGCGCACAACACAAGAAAAGGATGGTTGAACACGAAAAGTTGCAGTTCGAAGCTAGCAAAGATGTCACTGGGAGTCTGTCAGCAGTGGAAAGTGGATTTAAAAACAGCCGCTAGACCTCCACCCCTCCCAGTGGTCCACGTGGAGCTGAGAAAAGTACAGTCGGGAGGAAGAAGTTCTGAGAAAGGGCTAAACTCACCAGCATGGAGCCAGGTTTCCGTCAAGAACATAAAATCCAATTCCTGAGAGGAGAAAAAGTCATTGAGCAGGAACGTCTTGTTTGCTAGTGATCTAGCATTAATTAGGGCCATGCAAAGGACAAGCTCCCAGCTGGCTGATGAAGCACGGCCCAGTGGCCGAAGGTTGTCGTGGTTCACGCCACCTCCACGAGCCCGCATCCACCGGGGTACAGGAGCCTCGATTGATGGGTAGCAGACATCAGTTTGAGCGGGAGTAATATGCCGGATCCACCGGCCTCTAAAGTGTGGTGAGTAGACAGCGGAGCGACGGTACCATCCATTGCTCCAGAGGCAAGGACTGATCGCATCGGTGGGCATCAGGTAGGCTTTGAATCTCACCAGTACACCTCCTCTCTTTCCCCGTCTTCTAAGATGTTTCTTACGGGAATAGGCACTGGGTAAGTGCCGCAGGCCTATAGGTATCCTGGATAAAAAGGGAGGGAGATTTGAAGTTTGGTCTCCCAGATTGTATTTTGGAAAAAACGATTCCACTGAGGCTCGGATGTTGAGAAGAGCAATCAAACACAAATAAGGTCGAGACATCTCTGCGGCATACACAGAGAAACAAAACAACAGCAAAGAAAACATTGAGCAGACGAATCGCCGCAAACAGTGGCGCCATCTTGATGTGAGCACAATTAAAGATAAAAGGTTTAGTCTTGCAGAAGGGCAGAGTCAAACTGTTGATTGACTAGAATCACAACTGGCTTTAACAGGCCGAAAAAAATTTCAATATAGCTCTACTTTTAAGCCCTTAATTTTAAAATCCTACATCAGAATGGTCAGATATTACCTGAGTGACACACTGGATATGTGATGTCTCACGCAGAATTGGAATGAAGCTGGCTTAACAGGAGGATTCTGTTTTACTTAGCTTGAAAAAGAGTAAAAATATAGCTTTACCAGCCTGAAAAAGATTTTAATATAGCCTTATTTGGACATTTAAGCCTTTAATTTTAAAGTCCTACATCAGAATGGTTCTATTTTACCTGGGAGACTCACTGGATATGTGATGTCTCACCCAGAGTTGGAATGAAGCTGGCTTAACAGAAGCATTCATTTTTAGAGTAGCCTGAAAAATAGCAAACTATGGCTTTAATTAACAACCTGATAAAGATTTCAAGTATACCTTTATATAGACATTTAAGCCTTTAAATTTAAAATCTCACGTCAGAATGGTCCGATATTACCTGAGAGAGACGGGTATGTGATGTCTCACGCAGACTTGGAATGAAGCTGGCTTAACAGGAGGATTCCTTTTTGGAGTTCCTTGAAAATGAGTAAAAATATGTTTTTACCAGCTTGAAAAAAATTTCAATATAGCTTTACTTGGACATTTAAGCCTTTAATTTTAAAGTCCTACATCAGAATGGTCATATATTACCTGAGTGACACACTGGATATGTGTTGTCTCACCCAGAGTTGGAATAAAGCTGGCTTAACGGGAGGATTCCGTTTTAGTGTAACCTGAAATAGAGAAAAATATGGCTTTAACAGCCTGAAAAACTTTCAATATAGCTTTACTTTTAAGCCCTCAATTTTAAAATCCTACATCAGAACGGTCCGATATTTCCTGAGAGACACATTGGATATGTGATGTATCATGCAGAATTGGAATAAAGCTGGCTTAACAGGAGGAGTCTGTTTTACTTAGCTTGAAAAACAGTAAAAAAAAAAATACAGCTTTACCAGCCTGAAAAAGGTTTCAATATAGCAGAATGGGCCGATATTACCTGAGTGACACAGTGGATATGTGTTGTCTGGCTTAACAGGAGGATTCTTTTTAGAGTACCCTGAAAAAGAAAAATATGGCATTAATTAACAACATGATAAAGATTTCAAATATAGTTTTACTTGACAATCCAAAGTTGGGACCAGGAGGAAGAGTCTAACACACTTCTCTGCTCCTCCATTCCAGGAGTTACCAAGTCAAAACCCCATAGTGAAGGTGACTGCACCCCATCCATCGAAATTATTTAAATCAAAGGTAAACAGAAGAGGAGCTGTGCATGAACAACTCATAACAATTAAAACCACAAGTGCAATAGTGCAAAAGAATAGGAGACGTAAATATGGACTCTTAAACATCAGATCTGTCTCTTCTAAAGGTGTACTAGTAAATTAATTAATATCAGATTATAATATTGATTTATTTTGTCTTACTGAAACCTGGCTGGGTGATGGAGAATATGTTAGTCTAAATGAATCCACCCCTCCCAGTCATATTACTACTCACATTCCTCGAGGCACAGGCCGAGGAGGTGGAGTTACAGCTATCTTCTATTCTAGTCTACTAATCAGCTCTAGACCTAAACTAAATTATAACTCATTTGAAAGTCTTGTTTTTAGTCTTTCACATCCAAGTGGTTAAATCACTGCAACCAGTTTTATTTGTTATAGTGTACCGAGCACCTGGGCCATACTCTGAATTCTTATCTGAATTTGCAGAGTTTTTGTCAAATTTAGTCCTTAAAACGGACAAAGTTCTTATTGTAGGGGATTTTAACATTCATGTGGACGATGAGAATGATAGCCTACTGCGTTTATCTCTCTATTAGATTCTATTGGCTTCTCTCAAAGTGTTCATAAACCGACTCACCTTTTTAACCACACCTCGATCTTGTTCTGGTATATGGTGTTTAAATTGAACATTAAATAGTGTTCCCACAGAATCCCTTTTAATCTGACCACTGTTTGATAACTTTTGAGTTTATACTGCTGAACTACACGCCATTAGGCGAAAAATTATATACAAGATGTCTATCTGATTGTGTTGTAGCTAAATTTAAGGATGTGATTCCATCAGCTTTTAATTCATTACCAAGTCAAAGTAACAAAGGACTCCTATGCTAATTTCAGTCCCTCCCAAATTGATCATTTTGTTGAGAGTCCAGCAGGCTCGCTGCAAATGACACTCGACTCTGTTGCCCCTCTGAGCTCCATTGTATAACACTGAAACTCGCAGCAAATATTGCGGAAACTTGAGAAGATTTGCCGTTCCACCAAAACTGGAAAATTCTCGTTTAATTTGGCAAGATAGTCTTAAAACTTACAGGAAGGCCCACCATCATGCCAGAGTCTCAGAGACCCGAAAGCCGAGAAAGGGCCAGTAGAGCTACGCAGTCAAATGCAGGACGGGTCTCAGAGACCTGAAGGCCAAGGCGGCGGCAGTGGAAAAATACAGTTGAATACAAGAGGGGTCCCAGAAACCCGAAGGCCGAGGCCACGGTAGAAGTGAAATACATTCGAATACAGGACGGGTCCCAGAGACCCGAATGCCGGTGTCGTGGTAGTGTAAAAATACAGTTGAAAACAGGACGGGTCCTAGAGACCCAAAGGCAGAGGCCGCGTTAGAATTTAAATACATTTGAATACAGGACGGGTCCTAGAGACCCGAAGGCCGAGGAAGCAATAGTGGAAAATACAGTCGAATGCAGGACGGGTCCCAGAGACCCGAAGGCTGAGGCGGTGGTAGTGGAAAAAATACAGTCAAATGCAGGACAGGTCTCAGAGACCCGAAGGCCGAGGCTGTGGTAGTGGAAATTACAGTCGAATACAGGAGGGGTCCCAGAAACCGGAAGGCCAAGGCCGCGGTATAAGTGAAATAAATTTGAATACAGGACAGGTCCCAGAGACCCGAAGGCCGAGGCCGCGTTAGAAGTCAAATACATTTGAATACAGTACGGGTCCCAGAGACCCGAAGGCCGATGCTGCAGTGGTGGAAAATACAGTCGAATACAGAAGGGGTCCCAGAGACCCGAGGGCAGCTGCCTTGCCTCTACAACCCGGGCGCCGACGTGACGTGGACGAGCAGCTGGTGCCCTTTCGAGGTGTTGTATTGCTTTGTTGTTGTTGTTTTGTTTGCTTTTTTACCATTGCCGTACAATTGTCTTAGTGTGTGTGTGTGTGTATTTTTAAAATTTTTTCTTCCATCTTGTTCCATGTTCCGTGTTCTATGTTCTTGTTTAACACGCTGGTTCCACAAGGTCGATGCGCCTTCCGCCAGTACATGCCCAGCAAGCCCGCCAGTTACGGACTCAAGTCGTGGGTGGCCTGCGACGCCGGCTCCAGCTACACGTGGCACATGCAGCTCTACACGGGCAAGTCAGTGAGCGGCGCGGCCAAGAGGAATCTGGGCGCCCGCGTGGTGCTGGACGTGACCGAGGGCCTGAGGGGCCTGTGTAACGTGACGTGCGACAACTTTTTCACCTCCTACGCGCTGGCCCAGCGGCGCCTCACCGTGGTGGGCACGATGCGCAAAAACAAGCCAGAGCTGCCGAGCGTGTTGCTCGCCACCAAAGGCCGCGCGGTCTTCTCGTCCAAGTTTGCCTTCATGCCCACCACCACTCTGGTGTCCTACGTGCCCAAGAGGCACAGGGACGTGGTGCTGCTGAGCACGCTGCACACGGGGGATGTGTGCGCCGGCTCCGGCAGGCAAGCCAAACCCGACATCATCCTGCCACAAACAACTGTCTCCACCCGCTGGCATGTAAAGCCGTCTGCTCCCAGCGCTGCTCCAAAGACTTCTATTCCTGTCATCATCACGCATAGACCAGTACACCGAAATGTTCACATCCCACACAGAAATATCAGTAATCTCTCAAGGATTAGGACAACTGCACCAACTCCAGCACCCAGAACCAACTCATTTAAAATGGCTCTTTTCAATCACTTTCGAGTAAGACTTTTATCTTAAATGATTTTATCTTGTCTGCAAATCTAGATTTTATGTTTTTAACTGAATCCTGGTTGCAAATGAATGAATATAGCCAGAAATAGCAAAGGTATTTTGAGAACAGCAACACACAGAGCGGAAGGTGACGGGCTAAACCTGACATTGGATGTCAAGCTTTATCCTGGAAATGTACTTCCGCTGTTTCAAACTATGCGACTATCTGCCAACTCCAATTCCACCACACCCTCACACATGTCCATACGTACATATGTCCAATATGTTTTGCCGCCTATGTGAGGAGGATCCACCACAGCATGGCACCTCGTGCTGGTATGGTGGGAGGAGGTGGACAAGGAATACGGTCCTCTCCCTGAAACGGCTGTCCCAGTGTTTGTCTCAGTTCCTGTCACGGTCCCAGTCCCTGTCACCATCTCTGTTCTCTGGTGCGCTCTTTTGTGCACCCTCTCGTGCGCCCCCCCCCCCTTGGGCTCTCGTGCACCCTTTTGTTCCCTGTCCCTACTCCCTCTCTAGCTTCCTAGTGCCCTCTCTCGTGCTCTCGTCCCCCTCCTCGTGCCCTTTCCTCGCGCCCATCCTTGTGCCCTCTCTTGTGTTCTGGTGCCCTTCCCTCATGACCTTCCCTCGTGCTCTCTCTCGGGCCCTTTCTTTGGTCCCTTTCCTCGTGCCCTCTTTTCGTTCCCTTTTCTCATGCCCCTTTTCTCGTGTCTTTTTCTCATGCCCTTTTCTCGTGCTCTTTCTTCTTCATCTACTCTTTCATCCCCTACTCTCGTCTCCTCTTGTCCCCTCTCGCGTCTCCGCTCTTGTCTCCTCCTCTCTTCTCCTCCCATTCCCTCCCTTGTTTCCAACTCTTGCTTGCCCTCTCGTTCCTCCTCTCGCTCGTTTTTCTTGCTCCCTCTCTCGTTTCCTCTCTTGCTCGCCCTCTTGTCTCCTCTTTCGTTTGGTCTCTCGTTTCCTCTCCCGTTCACCCTCTCGTCTCCTCTCATGCGCCCCCTCGTGGGTTTTTTCGTTCCCCCTCGTGGGCTTTTTTCGGGCTTCCTCGTCTCCAGTCACAACTTTATGCAAATCTTTGGTGTTCAGCTCGACTAGCTGCCTTTTGAAAACTCAAGAAAATCTTATAAATTGACCATTGTCGATGTGAAATGAAGACAGATTCAGCAACTGCATAACCTATTTCCAGTGTTGGGCAAGTTACGTTTAAAAAAGAATTGTTACTAGTTACTTCTTCCAAAAAGTAACTAAATTAGATACTGAGTTACAAAATATAAAAGTAACTAGTTAATTCAAAATGTACAGTGTGTATGTGTGTGTGTGTGTGGAGGGGGGGAGGGGGGAGTGAGAGAGAAATCTCCTTGATTTCATAACGCCATACCTGTCTCTCATTGACTAACTCGCTTGTGTTGTTTGTTGTGTGTCAGACTATGCGTGCTTTCGAAAACCCGCTCAACTCTACCTCTGATTGGCTTACCATGAAATTTTACTCAACCTAAGCCAATCGTCAGCATTTATGCGCTTGTCTCGTACACTGCCCACTAATAGGAAGAACAAGATAAAAATTATTTGTCTCTTGGCTCAGAGATCTAGTTGATCTGATGAAAAAACAGCTTCAGTTATAGTAACGCGCCACATTTTTTCGGCAGTAAAGGTAACGTCGTTATTAAGATGGGAGAGGTAATCAATTACATTACTTGTTACTGAAAAAAGTATTGCCATTAGAAACGTTATTTATAACACCGTTATTCCCATCCCTGCATATTTTTCACAGAAACGCATTTCAGTGAACTATTTTTGTTTCGGCTGGGATGAGGATCAGCACCTATAAATCTGAGGCCATGGTTCTCAGCAGGAAACCGATGGAGTGCCTTCTTCAGGTAAGGAATAAGTACATACCCCAAATGAAGGAGTTTAAATACCTTGGGGTCTTGTCCGCGAGTGAGGGGACAATGGAGCGGGAGATTGGTCGGAGAATTGGCACAACAGGGGCGGTATTACATACAATTTATTGCATCGTGACGAAAAGATAGCTGAGCCAGAAGGCAGTTTTCATTCCTACCCTCACCTATGGTCATGAAGGCTGGATCACGGCCGAAGGGGTAAGAAGCTCAGTCATCCGTGAGGAGCTCGGAGTAGAGCCGCCGCTCCTTTGAGTCTAAAGGATCCAGTTGAAGTGGTTCGGGCATCTGGTAAGGATGCCTTCTGGGTGCCTTCCGAGGGAGGTGTTCCAGGCACTTCCAGCTGGGAGGAGGCCTCGGGGAAGACCCAGGATTAGGTGGAGGCATTATATCTCCAACCTGGCCTGGGAACACCTCGGGATCCCCCAGTTGGAGCTGGTTAATGTGGCTAGGGAAAGGGAAGTTTGGGGTCCCCCGCTGGAGCTACTCCCCCCACAACCCGATACTGGATAAGTGGATGAAGAAGAAGAAGATTTTTGTTTCTGTAGTCTGTTTTAAGATTAGGGAGCAGACAGTCCTACGTGAGGCATTTGTCCAACCAGGTGCATAGTGGTTATAGGAGGGTGTAGCCTTTTTCTTTGATTGTCAGTGAACAGAAACTGATAATTGCTGGTGACAAGCCCACCAAGCGTCCACCAAGCGCATTTTATGGTAACAATCCTTGCCGCCATAAATTGCTACAGTGGTGTCAGCACGTACCATCAACCTTTGGTTTGTACAGTTAAAGGGGAATGTACTGTAACTGCAATGGCCTTGTTTTAAAAATACAAATCCAGTTAAAATGTCATGCTGTTTTTTTGTTTTTGCTGCATTATGATAGAAATATGGCATGCCAACAGCCTGGCTTAAATTTTCATGTACTTGTATTTTCATGTACGAAGTCATAAGTTTGCTTTGCTCTCCTGCTGCCAGCCCTGAGGCTGAGAGCCTATTTTGGATTTTGGCATGGAAATCTAAGGCAGTGGGCAGTTTGATTTTATTTACAGTAAAATGCTCTTCTTCTTTCTGTCATTGTTCTGAATGGGCAGTCATTAGTGAGCAATGGGCAGTGAGGCAGATAGTCAAGCTAAATTAAGGCATACATCCTGTGCACATTAGTCTCTTAAATCACTGGCATGCACACACTCCTTTCTGCCTCATTGACCCAGCTTGTTCTTACATAATTGTCTGCTGAGCCTTGAATAACTACTGGCTAATATGACCTTGCACAATGGTAACAGACTTAAACTCTCCTTCCATGCCATGAGCAGTGATTGTCAGTGTTTCCACTGGTTCAGTTTCAGTCACTGGGCTACACTAATCTTTGATTGTGAAAACTCATTTTCCCAGGAGCTCTGCTCCAAGCACTCACACAATCAACAAAAAACTGTTTATTTTGTGTTTTTTTCATATACTTTATTTTTACGTTTTAGGGTATAGCACATACACTTCTAATAAACAGAAGAGAACAGTCAAGTCATTGATGGGAATAAAGTAAAGTGAAGAAAAAAGAAAAAAGAAAAAAAGAACTTACCCTCGATAGTTAAGTTGTGAGGAAAGAGTAAAAATACCAAGTAAGCCCCTGCATGACAGCACAGAAGAGATGAAGTTCATATAGCCTCAGTATTAGGCTGAATTAATTCTTAATTGAAACTTTTAAAAATTGCTAGTTTGCGCTAACGCTAATCGCTAACGCTAACGTTGATTTGAATAACAGTCCCACATTTCTCTGCCTTGAATGGACTGTATACATCGCATAGACTGTATATATTAATAATAACGGTCTATGATACTTCGCTATGTGCTTTACATATACCGTCCTGTATCACACAGGGACGCTAGAGGAAACCCAGCAGCTGATCCACTTTCGGGCTGAAAACAATCAGAAGTTTCTTAAATCATGTGTTCATGTTGTACCCGTTCATTATTGCATTGGTACTGTATTATTGTAATCATTTGTAATTAATAACTGTCCATGCACTTGTATATTGTTGTTGGTTATGATAGGGACACTGATGATTTGTGTGTGTGTGTGTGTGGGGGGGGTTACTGGCCAACAGGCATCAGACTGGTCTGACTTTCAGAACAGCTGTAGTTAATTTGTTTGTGGTCTTGTCTTTTTTTTTTGTTTTACACATTTGAATGCCTTTTTATGTGTGTGACATGTAAGTTATGGTTCTAATAGTTGATAATGGTTCTGTAATATAATATAGTTAATGTAATGTTTTTGCCTGTTATGTTTAATTTATCAGGCAATAAAGACAGAATTTTGTTAAAATGTTTTTCTGAACATCAATGACATTCAAAACGTTGATAACTGAAACAGATATACAACACACCGTGTGTGTGTACACATATGTATTGCAAACAGACCTAAGTATTACACAGATAACATCTGCCTCTGCACCACCAAAGTGAACATAACATAACTAAAACATATATAAATGCATATGACACTGTTGTCAAAACCCACACAATTAACAGAGACGCCATCTTGGAAGTTTGTGATCAATATTGTATGGTGATGTCACCAAGTGGTTTCCCATTTCATAGGGGTATGTTTTCACCCCTAGCCCTTACCCCTTGGTTTTGAGGGCCAAGGGCCAAGGGGTAGGGGTAAGATAAAGAAATGGGATTCAGCCTTAGGCTGAATCTCATTTCTTCCCCTTACCCCTTCCCCTTCCCCTTCCCCTCGTTTTTGCGCGTTCACGCGGGACCTAGTGGTGTCCCATTCCTTGAAGTGACCGAGTGCTAGGGGAAGGATCAAGGGGTGTACGGCCCTAGAAAGCAAGTCAGATCTGGAGCTCACTTGTAAACACAGAAGCAACAATGGCTGCAGCATCTACATAAATGTAAGTATTGTCGGCTTAAATAATTGATTTAAAAGTTACGACAGTCTTGTTTTGTGGTCTATGCAGTCCTGTACATGTATACTTGCAACGTTCTTAATTAAAACTTTTTAAAAAACGCTAGCTTGCGCTAACGCTAATTAATCGTTAACGTTGATTTGCACAACAGTCCCACATTTGTCTGCCTTGAATGGACTGTATACATTCGTTCTTAGTTTCCACGTTGTTAAAAATCGCTAGCTTTGCATAACATAGTACCCTACTTGCTTAGGATATATTGATACATGCATTGCATTCTCAACATCGAATCTTGAGCACAGTATATTAAAATAGTAGTATTTTGTTGTTTGACTTTAGCCCTGCCACGTGCTTTGTTCTGGGGGGAGACGCACTAGCTAGCTATGTGCTTTGTTGTTGGGGGGGGGACGTAGCCAGCAGCTAGCTATGTGCTCTATTGTAGGGAAGGGGAAACGAAATATGTCGTTGATTTTCTGTACATTTACCGTGCTGTATCACACAGGGACGCCAGAGGAAACCCGGCAGCTCATTGCTTTTCGGGCACAGAATGAGCATCTCTTCCTGCGCTCAAAATATGCTGCAAAGCAACAATGGGAGTGAGTCATGCATTTTTATGTAGGAATTTATTATTATTGTATTGGAAGTGTTACTGCATTGTGATCATTTGTAATTCATTCTTGTTAATGGACATGTACATTTTGTTGTTTATGATGCAGGAAACTGACGAAAGAAATTGGACTGTTTGGGAGAGTAACAGGCCAACAGGTAGCCAAGAAGTGGGAAAATCTAAAGCAAAAATATAAGGTATGTGGTGTTCAGTTAAAGGAAAAACAAAACTACTACATCTTTGCTCTCAAAACAATAGAATGCATACTGTATGGTTGTAGGCTTCATTTTAGTGTGTTGTGTGTCCTTCCAGGAATTAAGAACTCCTAAAACAGGGTCAGGCACGGACAGGGGTGAAACAACTGCTGCAACTTGGCAGTTTTATGAAGATATGCACGAGGTGCTGGGTGCCAGGCCCTCAATCGACCCTCCTGTGGTGGTGGCATCCTTTTCAGATGAGCGTATGCCAATCCTCATGGTATGTAATGCAGTACATCTTGTGTTCTGGAATTTCCAAATAGCAGAATGTTAACATGTTACATACATACATATGAGAGAGCGAGAAACAATTTGTTTACACAAACATTTTTGGATTGTAAATCAAGATTTTGTTCCATTAGGATATTGTGGAGCCCTCATCCCCATCATCCAGCTCTCCAGCCAGCAGTTCGCCACTGCCAAGTCCCACGCCCCGACAAAAGAGGAAGAGAAACCCTGTTCTGGATTTCCTCACAGAGGAGTCCGATAAAGAGCAGAGGCGCCACGAGGAGATTGAGGCAAGGAACGAGGCAAGGAACGAGGCCATGACCGAGCGATTCTTGTCCCTCTTTGAAAAACTTGTGGACAAGCTGTAGTTTTTTTTTGACATTTCACAAACTCATCTACCTCGTATTTAAATATATTTCAAATTTTTTTATATTAAAACATTTGCACTATTTTAAATATTTAATTTGTTAATAATACAGTTCATTTTTTGTAAATTTCTGTTATATATTTTTAAGTCTTGTTAATAAAGTTTACTTTGCACATCTCATACGAATCTATTTAATGTGTTATTACAGTACTTCAAACATATTGTGTGAATTCCTATCATGAGTCTTTAATAAATGCCCAAAGGGACATGCCCACACGGCTTCAACAAATAACTAAACTAGTAAAACATTTTCATTGCCATTTTGAAAGTAGACACCAGACTCAACTCTAAGAATCAAATCATTTTATTCAATGTCAGTAAAGTAGTATGACATTCAAAACCATAAGTGAAACATATACAAAACACCATGCTTTGTGTGTACAAAAAGATCATAGTAGTAAACATACATGCATGAACATAGAGCTGTAAAATATATACACTGGTCATGTTCATGGGTCTTGCACACCGGCTGAAACTAGGGCAGCCAATCTGTTTCTTGTGTCATTCCCAGAGATTTCATTGTATGCCATGTCTTCATGGGGAGGTTGGGCGTCATCTATTAAAATGTTTTCATCTGGGACCAGTGTGTCACCATTGTCCATGCACACATTGTGCAAAAAGGCACATGAAGCAATTACCTGGGGTGCAAACGTGGGCTTCACCTCCAAAGCTTTGAAAAGCATTGACCTCCATCTGGTCTTCATCATGCCAAACGCCCTTTCAATTATGCTGCACCCCCTTGACTGATAGTAATTGAATTGCTGTTGTACTTGTCCTTGCACTGGCTCCTTGAATGGGGTGATAAGGCAAATCGGACTTTCCAAACAGGGATACCCACCATCACCCAGAAGGATGTAGCCCATTGGGGGATACCGTCTTGAGGTAAAAAAACTGCTGTTTTTCATGATTCGTGTGTCATGGACAGACCCTGGATACCCCACAAAAATGTCCAGAAACCTACCATTTGAGTCACATATTGCCTGCATGTTGACTGAGTAAAAGCCTTTGTAATTCAAGTAGTCTAATCTGTGACGCTGTGGTGGTTTTATCCGTATGTGGCTGCCATCGATTGCTCCAACCACATTGTGGAATGCAGGGGTTCCAGACATGTTGACGAATCCCTGACCAACTGCAGGCAGGTCCGCCGTTTGAGGGAAGTATATTGCTCTCCTTAGATTGTCCCATATGTTCTGGGCCACTCTGTGGATGATGCGGTGAACTGTAGCCTTTGATACATTAAAGACACGGGCCACCACTCGATAGGAAAGTCCATGTGCCAGCCAGTAGGTGTATATGAGTACCTCAAGCTCAATACCCCAGCCATGGTCCTGCTCCCTTTGCAAAAGCCTCTGCAAGCTGTGCATCGCTCTTCTGGTGAGGCAGAAATCCTGCCTCAGCTCAGTCTCAACATTGAACCACATGCGCAGTATAGGCATGTTGGGGTTTATGGCACAGTATGTTGTTGGAGCACCAGTCTGGAAAAGAAAAACAATTTCACACCATTGAGTTGGAAAAATGTTTGCCTCTTCAAAGAACAAAGCACAGTGTCTACAGTTACATCTCCCCCCAAATAAAACACGTTGTGACTAGAGTTGCCCAAAGCACATAGCAGAGAAAAAAAAAAAAACTTAAAATAACGTCTGGCATTCCCCACAACAAAGCACAAAGCTAGCTAGTGGCTACAGTTACTTCCTCCCCCCAAAATAAAAACAGATCGTCTCCCCCCCAAAAACAAAGCACTGGCTGGACCGGTACTTAACATCGCCTAAATAATACTTATACACATAGATCGTCACGAGGTTCGTGTTACAATAATACACGAGTCCAGCTCAGCTAGCTACAGTGTTCCGGTTAACATACAAGCTAACGTTGCTGTTTTGCAGCAAATCCATACATACCATCAGCTGATCCGCCAGTATTTGTAGACGTCGTAGACTTCTTCTCCTACTTGCTTGATTTCTTCGAGTTGTTGCAGACAATCGCATAAAAATAACTAAAACCCACGCAACCGACATACACACGCTCGCAGACGGCATCTTGGAAGTTTGTGATCAACACTTGTCGCCTCTGGTGACGTAGCAGCCATCTAGCGGCGATGCTTAGTGACGTAACCACAACCAAGCGGTGTCCCAATACCTAGGGGTATGTTTTTCAGCCCTAGGCCTAACCCCTTGGTTTTGAGGGCCAAGTGGTAGGGGTGAGGGCCAAGGGGAAGGGGAAAGGGGAAAGGGGAAGAAATGGGATTCAGCCTTAGTCTCAGTTCATCCAGTCCACACAGATAACCAAGAGTATTCTTCATGGCAAGTATCTGTTATGGCGGGGAAGGATGGAGGACCCAAATGCAGAGATGTGGAGGCAGGAATGAGCAGTACACACGGGATATTTATTTAACACAGGTAGCAGGCACGGAGGCAAAGGCAAAGTCCAAACATGAATCCAGACTGTCGCGAGGGGAGGAAAGGTCCAAGCAGGGATCCACACAAGCGCAGGGAGAGGAAGGAGTCCAAACACCAAAAAACCCTGCGGATAAAACAGGGAAGGCTAAACTCAGGAGAGGGAGAAACTCACAGGAATCCACGGGAGCTACGCACAGGCAGGAACATACAAAGGGAGACACGGAGAGAAGAGCAGGAACACGCTGACTGGGGAAGCTGGCAATACAAAATGATCCAGCACAAGACAAAAGGAACACAGGGGTTACAAGGTAATGGGGAACAGGTGAGACATCAGGTGAATGACATTAGGGCGGGGCTAGACAATCAGACAAACAAAGCAAAGCCAGACAAGACAAGACAGGAAACTAAACCATCAAAATAAAACAGGAAGTGGGACAAACAGACACTTACCGGGGAATCCCATGACAGAGAACCACACAGGACCGGGGAGAAAAGAAATCGACGCAAGGAGGCAAAATAACCCTAAGTAAAACCCCAACCCACAACAAGTATCTAGGGAACATGCCTGGAAGTCTAATGTTCACCCAAGCAGACCAATCAGTAAATAGTGGAAACAAGCTCACAATACAACATACTTTATCCATTCCACATACCACATTAAGTCTAATACATAGAGATACATGTTTTTTAAATAATAAAAATAATACATTAGTAAATAAATTATTTTTTTTCTATGCAAGATTTCTACTCACGTTTAATACACATTTTAACCAATACTTCTGACATGTATTACATAAAACAAAGTATTAAGGAGCAGGTTCAGATTGTCAAACAATTTACAATTGCTATTCACTCTCTTTTAGTTGGTGGTTTCATTTTCTAGCCACTTCTTAGTTGTAACAAAGAAACTGTTTTGACTGACAAATCTGCATCTCCTTTGTCTGGAGGAGCTTCAAAAATACAACTCATTGAAACTTTATATGATTTGCAGTGCCATTTCATTTTGTGTGATGCTAAATAGTGACATCACATTGCATTATACAATAAGTTACATGGCGTGCTCCTGTCCCTTATCATGTCTTCAGAGGGAGCAGTGAGTTATTATGCAGGACAGCTTCTCAGTTTAGGGCTTTAGGGTGTTTAGTGTGTGTGTGTGTGTGTGTGTGTGTGTGTGTGTGTGTGTGTGTGTGCGCGAGAGTTGTTGAGTGACAGCAGTTTGTAATTTTGAATCAGAAATTTACTCTGACAAGCTGAAGTCTCTGCTACCAAAACAGTAAAACTACTGATTCTATGGCAGCAATCCCTGACCTAATGTACTTTTGCCTTTTACACTTACTTTTTCAACTTGTATCTCTGGGTGGGAGATAGACTTGATGCTGTGCTTTACGCAAAATTACGCTGTGTTGTAAACATAGACAGTAAATACTGCGGTGAGCCCCCCCCCCGTGCGTAATGCCGTCCGTCAATACCCACCAGGTCCAGATTTGTTGCGGAATGACTGACAGCTAAAGTACTTACTTTAATACTTTACATCTGTTGACGAGGATGAGATTAGAAATATAATTGTCAATTTAAAAGACTGTTCACCAGGACATGATATGATTGATAGTAAAATATTAAAAGCGATTTACCCTGATATTATTAAACCATTACTTTATATGTTTAATCTTTCCCTAGTCCAAGGAGTTGTGCCTGTAGAGTTAAAAATAGCTAAAATTATACCAGTTTATAAGATGGCCCTGCAATTTTTAACAATTACAGACCAATTTCTGTGTTACCAGCCCTGTCCAAGGTTCTTGAAAAACTTGTTTACACAAGATTAATTCAACATCTGGACAAAAATATTTTATATGCACACCAGCATGGTTTTAGGAAACAACACTCTGCTTATATGGTACTTGTCCATTTTTTGACTGAAATATATAAAGCAAAAGATAGAAAAGAAAATACTGTAGGTATTTTTCTGAATCTTTCAAAAGCATTTGATATCGTAAATCGTCTCATTCTATAAAAAAAACTTTTACATTATGGGATACGAAACAAGTCCCTACTCTGGTTCACCAGTTATTTTTCAGACCGGTATCAAACTGTCAACTATAATGGGACAGAATCCCCTTCCCTTCCCCTTCAGTGTGGCTTACCACAGGGTTCCATCTTGGGTCCCTTGTTATTTTTATTATATGTTAATGACCTCCCTAATGTCTCAGATAAACTTTCTAAAATCTTATTTGCAGATGATTCAAGTGTGTTTTACTCCCATAAAAACCCTGAAACTTTAGTAAAGGTAGTTAATGAAGAACTTGACAAGTTATCTACTTGGCTCAAGTCCAACAAACTGTCACTCAACAAAAAAGAAATCAAGTTATATATTTTTCAGTATTAAGTCTGATATATTTAAATCTTCAATGAAAATTCAAATTAATAATATTTCCATTAATAATGTTAGATCTGCTTGTTTCCTCTGCGTTATACTAGATGACTCTTTATCCTGGAAACCTCACATTAGTGCCATAAGTACAAAAATAGCCAAAGTGGTTGGTATACTAGGAAAAACTCGGCACTTGATTAACAAAAAAGTTGCAACTATGTTGTGTTATTCAATGTTGTATCCATATATCAATTATTGCAATGTTGCTTGGGCTTGCACCCACCCAACTAAACTGGAATCTATTTTTCAACTTTAGAAGCAAGCTTTAAGAATAATATTTTTGTGTAAATCGTAGACACCCCCCCAATCATTGTTTGCTCAGGCAAGTATTCTAAGGCTGAATCCCATTTCTTTATCTTAACCCTACCCCTTGGCCCTTACCCCTACCCCTTGGCCCTCAAAACCAAGGGGTAAGGGCTAGGGGTGAAAACAGCCCCTATGAAATGGGAAACCACTTGGTGACATCACCATACAATATTGATCACAAACTTCCAAGATGGCGTCTCTGTTGATTGTGTGTGTTTTGACAACAGTGTCATATGCATTTATATATGTTTTAGTTATGTTATGTTCACTTTGGTGGTGCAGAGGCAGATGTTATCTGTGTAATACTTAGGTCTGTTTGCAATACATATGTGTACACACACACATACACACCCACACACACACACGGTGTGTTGTATATCTGTTTCAGTTATCACCGTTTTGAATGTCATTGATGTTCAGAAAAACATTTTAACAAAATTCTGTCTTTATTGCCTGATAAATTAAACATAACAGGCAACAACATTACATTAAATATATTACAGAACCATTATCAAATATTAGAACCATAACTTACATGTCACACACATAAAAAGGCATTCAAATATGTAAAACAAAAAAAAAGACACAAGACCACAAACAAATTAACTACAGCTGTTCTGATATTCAGACCAGTCTGATGCCTGTTGGCCAGTAACCCCCCCTCATCATCAGTGTCCCTATCATAACCAACAACAATATACAAGTGCATGGACAGTAATTAATTACAAATGATTACAATAATATAGTACCAATACAATAATGAATGGGTACAACATGAACACATGATTTAAGAAACTTCTGCTCGTTTTCAGCCCGAAAGTGGACCAGCTGCTGGGTTTCCTCCTAGTCCCTGTCTGATACAGGACAGTATTTATAGTATAAAGTGGACCAGCTGCTGGGTCCTCCTGGTCCCTGTGTGATACAGGACGGTATATGTAAAGCACGTAGCGATGTATCATAGACCGTTAATATTAATATATACAGTTTATGCGATGTATACAGTCCATTCAAGGCAGAGAAATGCGGGACTGTTATTAAAATCAACGTTAGCGTTAGCGATTGGCGTTAGCGATTGGCGTTAGCGCAAGCTAGCAATTTTTTTTAAGTTTCAATTAAGAACGTTGTTGCAAGTACATATCTACAGGACTGCATAGACCACAAAACAAGACTGTCGTAACTTTTAAATCAATTATTTAAGCCGTAAATACTTACATTTATGTGTCTCTGTTGTCGATGCGGCAGCCATTGTTGCTTGTCTGTTTACAAGTAAGGTCACGTTCTCACTTGCTTCCAAGGGGTATACACCCATTGATCTCAGCCCTACCCCTTGGTCACAAAAGGATTGGGACACCACTAGGTCCGCGTGAGCGCAAAAACGAGGGAAGGGGAAAGGGAAGGGGTAAGATAGAGAAATGAGTTTCAGCCTTAGTGTTTACCAAGTGAATCAACTTCAAATTGCTTTATTCGTTTATAGTTCTATAAAAAAAGTTATTTCCTCAGCATTTTTGTAATATTTTTACTTTTAATAATGAATTTCACCATTATCCAACTCGTAGTAGTTGTCTTATTAGGCCTCCCTACTCTCGAACGACTCAAACACAGTTTAGTGTATTATATAGAGGGTCAAAGATATGGAACAGTCTTCCCACCTCACTTATTGAGCTTTCTAAAGAACAGTTTAAAATTGTTGCTCCTAAATTGTCTGAATTTTCAATATGGGTTTGTGCTCTAAATGTAATTTAAAATCGTTTTATACAAAGAAATTTGTTTCCTTTTGTTTTTTTTTTTTTGTTTTTTTATATATATATATATATATATATATATATATATATATATATATATATATAGTTTTAAATTTTTAAATGTAATTGTTTCTATGGAGATTGCCACTTTTTAAGCCCCTTGAGGGTTTTTCGGCAATTGTCCATCACATCTTTTTGTGAAACATAATACTGTTTTTGATGTTTTTGTTGTGAAAACAAATCAAATCAAGTCT
This sequence comes from Percina caprodes, assembly GCA_013375575.1. Lineage (NCBI taxonomy): Eukaryota > Metazoa > Chordata > Actinopteri > Perciformes > Percidae > Percina > Percina caprodes. Next base: position 156,634 of record JABXJD010000233.1, on the reverse strand, counting down.
CGAGGACCCATGAGATCTCGCAACAACAACAGATTGTTTCCATCAAGGGGAGTAGAGAGGAAACATCTCTGTGCACACAATGTGGAAATACACATATTGACTTTAATGGAAACTAAATTCCTCTGACGACGTTCCGGAGCGGATCCACAGCTGTTCCACATCCTGTGTGGAGTGGTAAGTGTAACAATTGCGCGAGAGCTTAATGGCTGTATTTCCAAAAAAGCGGGATCCAAAGCGTAACGTCTGGGGAGGCAAACATTGGTAAATATTGAGAGGTGTGAGCTGCAAGGTCTGCTGTACATTGCCGAGTTAAAGGCATCAAAACATTATAGCGCCACCAAGTGGTCCACATGTGTAATTGTTGTTAGGTGAGGTCCATGACAGGTCATGCAGATTGGTTGCACGGTCTAGGAGTTCGACAAAGTAGGTTATAAGTTTAGGCAGAAATGGGTGTGGCTTATATCAGAAGATTCAGTTGGATGTGTGTGGTTTCATTGTGTTGCGCTAAGCTAAAGTTTAAAGAAGGAATGTCGCAGATTTTGTAAAACTCAGGGTAGTGGCGCTGTTTATTTGCATGTACAGCAGTAAACAGAGCTGATTGAAAATTAGCAAACTTTCCCTTTATTTACCAGCTAACACAAGCTGAACAAGACATTTCTAGGCGACCAAAGGCAACTTTAATGAAATGAAAACACACAGTGATAGGGTCAAAGTTCAAGACAAACACATGGACAACATCCAGAAACATAGTGTGTACACAGTGCCTGGATACGCATTTCTAAGCCTCCGTCCTGATTAACAGGTTGGCGTGTAGCCATGCCCTAAAGCATCACCTGCTTTATTGTCAATTTTTAAATGGAATGGAACCATAATCTACAAAATGAACATCATGCTGTATTGAAGAAGACATGAAACTAGCCATAAACTCATGACTCACAGACTTCTGTAGAAACTGACATCTTTTTGGAGTCACACTCTGTGGAAATGACATAGAATGCAGGTTTAAGGCACTTCACTTTTTAGGCCCAAAAGTAGCCACTTTGTTTGTAAAGGGAGGGGTGAGGGAAAGGGTATTGAGTGATGCAATCTGCAACCTAACCGGTAGATGCCACTAAATCCTACACACTGCTCCTGTACGGTAATGAAATTTACATGAAGCCTTCCACAGGTGCACTGAATGATAAATGATATTGTGCTGTTAGATCACATATGGATAGATACTTTGGTTTTGAGAAAAATAGACTTATTTTAAAAAAGGCAGTTGAGACTTTACAGTCCTCATGAATGAATCAGCAAGTGCAGAGTCATCTTCAAGCACATGTAGTGAGAGGCTGTGAAGACATGTTGTTAGCTGCTGTTGAAAATAGATGGTGAAGTGGAGAATGACTTTACTTACAGGGATGCTACTGGTGAGATAACAGTTTGATGTTGATATTTGTCAATAGTTTGTTAAATGCAAGTGTTGATGGTAAAATTGCTAAAGTTATTATAGTTAATTTCTAACTGCGTTGCACTCATGTTAGTTAATGTAATAATGTGATAGTGGTATCATGGAAGTAATACCATGGTAATGTGTGTTTTGTAGTAATGTTGCTTAATTAAATTAATATAAGGTTAAGGAGAACTTTATATATTTGATCTAGGCAGTTTTAAGTAATTGCTGTATTTTGTGTTTTGTTTTTCTTCTCTTGTAAAGGTTTTCAACCTGACCAAATAAATAACTTCTGATTATCTGCCTAACTGCAAATTGTAACCAAATCTAACTTACAAATCTTTCCTGAACATGGAAAACTAACTAAATAAAGCAAAGAAGGAAGATTAAAGAAGATGACGTTTGAGTTGATTCCATTTAACCCTGTTGATGGCCAAGGCCTTTTTCAAGTTTGGGCAAAAGTAAAAAGTAAAGTCCCCTGACAACTTGACAGTTGAAAACCAACGGCACAGTTGAAAAACAATGTTGCGGTGCAGTTGAAGTATGGAAGATTGATGCTTTTTGCTGAAGAATGACATTGTGCTACCTGAAACTCACTGCAGTGCTGCTTGATAACCAAGGAGCTGTGTCAAGACTAGAAGATTAACAGCTTCAGTAAGTCCAGAGTGTGGATGCAGAGAAGAGTGGCTAAAAAATCCAATCAGTTCATCTGATTCAATAGTTCAAGAGTTGAATTAAGATCAAGATGGCAGTCGAAGCTCTCTGCAAAACACTGGAGCAGTTAAAGAAAGAGAGAACAGTTGCAAAGATCTTCTTTATTAAGCACGCTAACTACCTCTGTCAGGTAGCTGGTGATTTAACTCAGACAATAACTTGTGAAGCTCTCTGCCAATTCAAGGAATGTCATTGAGGCCAATGATGATTACAGGACTTGGTAAGAAGCAGAGCTTGTAGGCAATGAAGATGGTGAAGATGTTGAGCTTAGTACAGAGCAGGATAGAAGCATAAAAGAATCTGCCAGTAAATGTGAGCAAAAGGTTAATGACGTAAAACAGATTGTTCAAACCAACCTCTGGAGGAGAAATGGATCAGACACGCTAGATGTTGCTTTTGAAGAAGTAGAAAAAGCTGGTAAGCATGAGTAAGTGACTTTCGGAAGCGGAGCAAAAACCTAAAATGGCTTACAATGAGCTTGATGTGAGAAAAGCTGAGTTTGCCAGAGCATGGAGGATTGCTATGGAGAAGCAAGATACAGACGTGAATCAGGAACCAACTGGACCAAGAATACCAGTAAGAAAAGTTTATGTTTAGCAACTATACAAGAGACTTCCACCGCTGAAGGTCAGCCTGGGAGAGCTGGAAGAGTTGATGATCAGGATGATCAGGATTTTCTTCAGCAAGAAGTTCAAGGGCCTGAAGCTATGAGAAAAGGAAGCTGCTGTGAAAAGGATTGGTGCATGCTGGGAGTGCTTGGGAAGTATAATGACGGGTGTAGAAACAATTTTCTGTGCAGGAATGCAGACTGCAAGAAGAGAGGCTCCTCAGATTACTGCTTCTTTCTCTGTCCAAGAGGAAACAACATGAGGCATGGACTTTAGAGACCTCAGACAGATGACAGAGACAAAAAGAGCTGAGGAACAGAATAATTTATTGGGTGAACTTCCCCCAGTTAGCTGTCCTGCCAAATGCCAGGTGAGCCTCCTCAAAAAAGGTGAATTGAGAGAACTCGCTGTCATTATGATGTTGATGGAAGTGGCCACTTATGCAGGTACTAAAATCGGAGCCTTTTGTGGATCTGGACACCAATTATATAACTATATAAGCAGCCAACAGGTTGAATCTTAGGAGTGAGAAAGTCACATTTGTTGGAGTTGGTGGAATGGTTACCAAAGTAGATACCTCCTCAGAGTTAGAATCAAAACCGCCAAGGAAACTGAGAAGGCCCATGAACTACTCTGTTATGGGTTGAAGGACATTGCCAAAGTTCATCAGGTTGTTAGGCCTGAAGAGCTGAGGAGATTCTTCCCTGAAGTTGAACTTGAGGAGCTAAGGAGATTAAGTTGCTCGTAAGTCATAGAGAAGGCAGACTTGCCCCACAAAGGGGGAAGTTGTGGGAGATCTAGTCTTGTGGGAGAGTCCTCTTGGATAGATGGTGGGTTCTGTTTGAGCGAGTAAACGTGGCTGCACATGAGTTGGGGTTCTTTCAATAAAATCATCTCTCAATGCAAATCAAACCAGCTATTAAGCTAACTGAAATAAAACCATGCCAATCTCTAGGTATGGTGAATGGTATGTGATGATATGGGGCTATTTTAATTCCAAAGGCCAAGGGAACTTTGTCAGGATGCATAGTATCCTGGATCCATGAAATAACTGGCCTTTAAATATAAAAATGTGCCTGCCTCTATGGGAATTTAACATAGGGGTGTGTATACTTATGCCCCCCCTAAATAAAAGAACATTTATTTATTTAAAATACATTATTCATTCACAAAGAAAATTGTGTCCTTAAAAGGTTGGATTTTCCTATTTTTTTTAATTAAGGGAACAATTTCCAAAAGATGTTTTTTATTCCTCTTTTTAATCTTTAGCATGGGTGTGTAAACTAATGCAAGCCACTGTATATGGGCCATATGAAATGAAAGACGAAGTAAAGAAGAGATCAAGGCTGAAAGCATGGGGTATTGTGTTCAGTTACATGGCATCCAGTTCCATTCATGTTGATATTGTTAGTGATACGCCTGCAGAAGGATTTCTGTTGGCCTATCAGAGATTTATGTTGCTGAGGGGACAGCCCAGCAAGGTATGGTCTGACCCAGACACCAACTTTGTCGGGGCCAAACCTGCCAATGAAGACCTGTATCGGTTCCTGGAGCACCTGGAAAGGGGTGAAGAAAACCGTTTTCAACTGCATTTTTTGAAATATGTTAGGTCCATTTGTGTTTGTGTTATGTTGTGAAAATGAACTCTCCTCTGTCAGCTCTATCCAATGAAAAGAAATAAGCAGAGAAATCAGGCCAATTACAAAGCTGTTGCCAGAGCTCATTACTATTCATGAGCTCGCCCAGTTGCGCTGGGTAAATGCTGATAGCCAGGCTCTCATTGGCTAGCCAATCCGAGTCAAGCAGCTTAGCTTGTTGAATATTAATGAGAACAGGCACAAATTGAGCTGAGTCTTCCTGCAAGCTTTCTATACCACACTAGCTGGATACAAGGTAACCAAGGCATTTTTTTCACAAAACATGTTACAAAGTCCATGGTAGAACTTCAGACATTACAATAATGTAATGAAATATGTGTGGCAGGGCACAGGTCAAATTAGGCAGGAATACCTCTGTAGCAAAGCAGCTTTCCTACAAGATTCCTGCTACAATCCTACACAGAGATGTCAGGCGTCTTGTGTTGATTCCAGTAGAGGAGCAATGAAGAGAAGATCTGGCATGCTACAAAGACACATGACGTGACCTCCTAGGGTTCTGGAACCAGGAGCTTATGTGGGAGGTATGCTGTTAGATTGCAAATGGATAGACACTTTTGCTTTCGAGAAAAATTGATTTTTTTTTTTTAAAAAGAAAGTTGAGTCTTTACAGTCCTCATGCCAGAACTCAGGAAGTGCAGAGCCATCTTAAAGCACATGTAGTGAGAGCCTGTGAAAACATGTTATAAGCTGCTGTTGAAAATAGATGGTGAAGTGGGGAAGGACTTTATTTGCTGGGCATTCCCACTGATGCAACTGGTGAGATAATGGTTTGATGTTGATATTTGTGTAGCCCTTTGGAAATTAGGCCATAATTTAAGTTGATGCATAACTATATTAAGTTCATAGAGACAATAAATAGTTAATAAATTACAAATATATGGTATTAAAAGTTAAAAGGTTAAACTGTTAGTTCATTCTACAGTAATGCACTTAAAATCCTTGTATTCATGATGTAAGGGTTATGTGGATAGAGATAACGTCCATGTATTTATTTTCTTATACATACTGTTTAAGTTTATGTCTTTTGTTATATGGAATGTTGTTTAAGAAAGTACTTGTGGAAATGTAATTTACCTAGATATAAACTAGGTAAGAAGATTGTAATTGGTTGTTAGATATTTGTTTAATTCTAATTGGGTTACGGGAAAAAATGGGAAAACAGAGGAGCCTGCGAGAGAGAGGATAGAAGAGAGAGATGGTACGTGACCGGGAACTAGAGAAGAACGGAAAAAGTGCAAGATAGACGGCAAGTTTGTCTAAATAGAACTTTGTAGGACTTTGCTGAATTCCTGATGGGAGAGATTGCTGGCTAAACAATCTCACTGACAAACAGACAGTTTCCTGACGGAGTTCGACGAGAGCGACGTGGAAGGATTCACGGAGCGGACAAATCACCGAGCTCGACCAGAATACGGTAGACGTTCGTTTCTTGTTTGTTCACCGGAGTGAAGAGGACATTGTCTTTACTGGGACAACATACACGTGCAACAAACCAGGCCTGCTACATTGGGGTGGGTAGGGAGGTTTGTAGGCAAGTGACTGTGCGACGGTCTATTAGTAACCGAGTCATCGCTAGGAAGATACAGGTGTATGGGGTGAAATAAGGCTCATTGTGTTGACGTAGATTAATGTGAAATGGTTTTACTTCCAAATGGGTATGCAGAAGGTCATATTTTGTGTTAGAGAAACACTGAAGTATTGTACATTATTTTCATATTTGTTGAATTCAGAGATGACCACAAAAAAGGGGTAAATGTGTTGACTGTTTTATTTTTATTTTGTTTTAATAATAATAATAATCCATTACCTTTTTGAAACCAGTTGTGGGCCTGATATTATTATTATTATTATTATTACTGTATCACAAGGGAAAAAGGGAAAATTTAAAAGAAACCATTTCATGTGTTACTACTTTGTACAAAAACCCTAGAAAATAACTGTAGTATTGGTTTAATGGATCATCGGGAGATTTATTCATGTAGGCACTTAAAGATATAAGCCTGCTAAACGAACCCAATAGCTACTTTCATTCACCTGGTAAGGATTGAAAGCGCTACATTTGTCAAGAGTTTAAATTGATGGTGACTATGCACACCTGCTCGTCATTCCACCATCACTTCTCCCACTGTACACACCTGCCAGTCATCAGCTACAATCAAGCCCAGTATTTAAACCTCAGATCTACTCACCGTCACCACTTGATTGTCGCCACAAGCTCTCAGTAAAATCCTGTATCTACCTTTGTTCATTTACTGTTGTCTCACCCTTTTCACTGTGTTTCCCTGCAGCTATTACCTTCACCGTTTTCCTGCATCCCGTCAGCTTGCTTCACCATCTGATCCCCTCCTCGCTGCTCAGCTCCATCCAAAATCAGCCACAATCATGCCAGTGCCGAAGAAGTCTCCCATCACCAGCCTAATTGATTACCGTCTGTGGCCCTCACCCGGTAATCATGAACTGCTTTGAGAGACTTGTTCTCCAACATATCAAGGACCTCCCCCCAGATCTGGACCCCTATCAGTTTGCCTACCGCGCAAACAGGTCCACAGAGGATGCTATCGCCGTAGCTCCCCACTCTGCGCTGAGTCACTTGGAGCAACAGCAGAGCTACGTCCGGATGCTCTTTGTGGATTACAGCTCCGCTTTCAACACAATCATCCCGGACATTCTTATCTCCAAACTGGTCACTCTCGGCCTTCCCCCTCTTACTTGTGTCTGGATAAAGGACTTCCTCACAAATCGGCTCCAGACGGTGAGACTGGGCCCCCACCTCTCCACTCGCATTTTGAGTACCGGCCCCCCACAGGGCTGGGTGCTGAGCCCCCTCCTGTACTGTCTCTACACCCACGACTGCATTTCGGCCCACAACAACAACAACCTCATCGTCAAGTTTGCTGACGACACCACAGTGGTCAGAATCATCTCAAAGGGAGACGAGGCAGCCTACAGAGAGGAGGTCCTGAACTTGGCAGCTTGGTGTTCGGAGAACAACCTGGCTCTGAACACCAAGAAAACCAAGGAGATCATCGTCGACTTTAGGAAGAACAGCACCAACCTAGTCCCCCTGCACATCAATGGCGAGTGTGTGGAGAGGGTCCACACCTTCCGGTTTCTCGGTGTCCTCATCTCCGCTGACATCTCCTGAACAGCCAACATCACAGCAGTCATCAAGAAGGCCCAGCAGCGACTACACTTCCTGAGGGTCCTCAGGAAGTACGACCTGGACTCCAACCTGCTGCTGACCTTCTACCCCTTGTCCATTGAGAGCCTGCTGACCTACTGTATCACAGTATGGTATGGCATACCCCCCCCCAGCCCCGGACTTTCTTCTTCTTCCCTCCGACTGTGCTTGTAATACTGTTATATAATACCTCAAAGGACACTGGAGTCTGTGCAATTTCATACAATGCAATATTTAATATATTAACCATTCCATTTTATTACTGTGCAATATTTATTTAATATTTAGTACTTAACCATTTCATTTCATTACTGTGTGTCACGTGCCGTGTTGTGCTGTGTGATTCTCTGCAGGTGTGTGTGTGATTCTCTGCAGGTGTGTGCTGCTGATGATCATGCAGCTGAGGCAAATCAGCTGATCAGTGCCCCACAACTTAAAAGAAGGCAGCATGGCTGTGGGAAGAGGGGAGAGGCTTCAGTGGAAGCCAGCACAGAGGGAGCGGCTGTGTGACCTGCTCTGATCCAAACCTTGCAATACCTGTGCCTGTTACCTGCTCTGATCGAAGCCGTGCCGGTTGCCGTCTTCCGTCTTCCTTTTGGAGATAGTTTTTAGTTGCCCTTTGTTGTGCGGACACAATAAATTTGCCTTATTTAAACGTTTGCGTTCTGTCCTGGGTTTATTATTTGAAGCTGTTTGCGTCCTCCACCCTAGACTACTTTGGGTCGTAACACTGTGCAATATTTATTTATTTGTCAATACTTATGTACTTTCACACAATGTGTATTCAAAGCTACTTTATATATGTATACAGTTGCTCTCTGGACTCAGGACTGTGCACCAGGCATCATTGCACAGGTACTGTGTAATTGTGTATAATGACAATAAAGGCATTATATTCTATTCTGCCTCTGCTCCCGCTTCCAGCCTACCCGTCTCTACATTGCTGCTCCTCGTACTCCAGTGCATCCTCCTCGGACTCCCTGGCCTCAGTTTCCCCGCTACCACTGAGCTCCTTTGCCTTCATTCCCCAGCCCTCGAGTCCCAGCTCCAGTTCCTGGCTTCCGCCTCCTCACATTCCCAGTCCTTCACTCCCATTTCTTCACCTTTTCCCAAATAATCAATTTTGTCTTGAGTTGTACTTGGGTCCATTCTGTCCTGTTGGTAACAGAACGATCTCAAGCCACCATGGACCCACCAAGTAATATTGCCTACTGAAGTTAATGTAAGGTTAAGGACAACTATATATACCTTTTGTATATTTGATGGTAGGCAGTTTTAAGTAATTGCTGTATTTTGTTTTTTCTTCTAAAGGTTTTCAGCCTGACCAAATAAATAACATCTGATTATCTAACTGCAAATTGTAACCAAATCTGACTAACAAATCCTAAATAAGAAAAGAAGACGTTTGAGTTGATTCCATTTAACCCTGTTGATGGCCAAGGCCTTTTTCAAGTTTGGCACCTGAGAACTTGACAGATATTCAGTTTTTATTCAATGCATAATACATGTTAATTGATTATTATATTTAACTTTATAAACTTATTTATGAGAAGTACTGTTTGTTGTATATATTTTGTCTGCACACATTTTTCACTATAAGCAGGTACGGGATATACATTCAGACCAGAATAAAACATGCTTTTATCCACAAACACACACACGTCTGTGTGTAATGTAATGTAAATGGACTGTTCTTAAATAGCGCTTTTCTAGTCTCATCAACTATTCAAATCGCTTTTACATAGTACAGGAACCATTCACACGCATTTATACACTGTGACCGAGGCTGCCGTACAAGGTGCCACCTGCTTATAAGATAAAGAGCCACACACATTTGGCGCAACTCTGGGTTCACTGTCTTGCCCAAGGACACTTTGACATGGGACTGTAGGGCCAGGGATCGAACCAACAACCTTCCATTTGGCTCTACCACTGTACCACAGCCACACGTGTGTGTGTGTGTGTGTGTGTGTGTGTGAGAGAGAGAGAGAGAGAGTGAGTGTGTGTGTGTGTGTGTGAGTGAGTGAGTGAGTGAGTGAGTGCTGAGCAAAGAAAGGATGAAAAAGTGTCTCATTAGCTATACTGCTTTCTCATCCTTCAGTGTAAGCCAGGCTGCAGCTGTCTTGCAATTATCTGGTCTAGATCCCTCAGCAGCACACTTTAAACGGTTTTTGAATAAGTGTGTGTTTGTGTGTCTCTCTTTTCCATTCACCCTCTGTCTTTAATGTTAGCGATAGAAACACAAGAAGCTGTATGATGTATTCACAAATCTTCTACAATGAAAGTAGCCTACTGTAATCACCTATTACAAAAAATAACACTGCTAAATAAATACATGGCAAACAGTCAGTGTGTTCCCAGCACGGCTATACAAATGCGAATTGAGCCCCTCATCTGAGCAATGTTTTGTTTACTCAAAACTAAGACGGATGAGCTAACATTCCTCCTGCTACTCTGCCACTATTGGCGAAACAACAGCCCCCTGATTGCGAGCGCTGTTCATTTGCATTGGACACATGGTGGAAATGAGATTCCCATGGTGATGGATGGGCTCAGTCTCCAGGCTCTTTAAACAAGCTGACTGGAGACCCGTGGGGTGGCTGTTTCCAGCTCAACACAATCCCAGTTTGTATTTCCACTGTAACCTCACAATCCATTCTCAACATAATAGACTTGGAAAGGGAATTGCCACTATGGTAGACTGTGTTACCACGCTGGTTTATTTAGCAAAATAACTTGATGATAAAGATAAAGAGAGATGACTTCAATTTATCAGCTTTCTTCTAAATGCAACAACTCGCTCGTCTGGATCCATATGTATGACTCATATCTCTGCAACTGTGGCTGCACTTAGGGCTTTCCTATCACTGCAATGCTGGTGTGTTTGTCCACAATGGTTGCATCTCAAAATGTGTCTGTGACTTTTAATATATGTCCTTTCCAAAATACTAAAGATCTTTTTCTGCATTTGAAAATGACTAAGGCTGTGTTCACACTGCCTGTCTCTCTCTGGCAAAAATGCATGTCTTTCTGTTAATTTTGAATGGGGGTGGTGCGTATAGGCTGGGTTGCCACGGGGAGGGGTGGTGCTCAAAAAAACGCAGACAGCCTTCAGCAAAAAGTTGAGACCCACTCAACTTTTGGAGAAACACAACCTAGTCACTTCACTCGAAAAAAAGTGAAAACAAGCACTGAACTGCCCTGGTAATAGCTGAATGTTTCCAGCAACAACAAAGCACTTGCTATGTCTTGCATTTCTCTTTTCTTTCTCTCTCTCCCCCTGTGAAATAAACTGCCTTCAAGTGTCTACTTATGCACCACCTCGCGATTTTCTTGGTGCGAATGGCCACTATCCAATTCATGAGCGCAACTTGTTCTATCAATCTAGGTAACTTTCAAATTGTTGTACATTTTCTGCAAGTTAAGGATAATAGGAACTACCGGGTGGCAATTTCAGAAAGCTATATTACTACAAATAGTGGTGTTGATTGAGTAAATGAGTGCATTGTTTAGTGTTTGTCACTTATTGAAGCAACATTACTACTGCAAAATAATTATCCATCCATGTAATGTAGTTTTAAAATGTTTAGAAAAATGTGTTATGTGCCGCCAATTTCCCTGACGATGACAAATGGAAGATTTAGGCAAACACTGCAGTTAACACCCATTTAAATTGACCAATTACACCATCATGAGTGACTGTGTATGGAACAGCAGCAAAGGTTTGGCAGTGAGAGAAAGGTCTACATACCTCAGTGATCCACTGAGTGCTGACCATAGGCCTTTAAACCCACATATTCATTCATTTTGGCTAGTTATATTGCATTTCTGACATCAATGTGTTTGTATCCTAGCAAGATACACAGTAGGGCTAACATTAGCTGTTGTTAATGTTATGGCCTAGTATTGCTGTCAATGGTCCAATAATGAGGGAATCAACTTCATCAATGAATGAACGAATGAATGAAACCTTAATTGCCCTGAAGGGAATTTGTTTTGCACTCAAAATGAGCCACATTTAAAAATTAAGCCCAATGAAAGAAAATATGTAGACTTTTTTGTCTTTGTTGTCCACACCAACATCCGACAACAATGAAGATTTTGACAATACAGAAAAACAGAACATAAACAACGACAACCGTGCTAGTGTTGACATGCAGTCATCAGTCCACTAGCTTAGATCATTTAATAAATAAAGTGCCCAATATTAAATGTCTATGTGCCTATGTGTGATCTATTCAGTAACTGAATGCTCCTTGGCACAAATGATTTAATGGCACGTTGGGTTTTTGTTAGGGGCATTCAAAATCTACGTCCAGAAAGAAGGCGGGAGAACTTCCAGGTCATCCAGTATCCTCAGGGCCAGATTGACAGTATACTGTTCTGTGAGGTTGGTGATGCTTTTAACATCGGATCCAATAATTTTCCTGTCCATTTTAGTTACCTTGTCCAGTATGTTCCTATTCTGGACAGAAAGTTCTGAAGTCCTGTTCATTATCTGTGAAAAAGCCGACAAGGGCAGCATCATCTGCATATCCACATGCATGCATACATGAGAGGCAGGTGTTTGTAAATTCCATTCAAGAGAGTTGTGACAGCATCTTTCACTCCCCTTTTCTCTCTGTAAGCAAACTTTAATGTGTCCATGTGAGCTTTGGTTTGTATTTCAGATAAATTAATATAATAAAGCGATAGCGGAAAATAATCCGCTATCTTGCAAAGTGTTCATTCAGGGCATTTACTTGCTCGACTGTATGTACCGGGGTGTTGGAGTGGTGATTTTGCCCTATGATAGATTTAATACCCCTCCACGCCATACAAGTTATTTTCCTTTAGTTGTTGTTCAACTTTGTCTTCATATTGTCTCTTGTTTGATTTTCATCTGTATTTCCTTCTTAATTAGCTTCCCTCCATGCCTATCGTTTGCTTCACACAATCTTTCTTTATCCACTAACAGTTTGTTAATTTGGGTTGGAATCCAAGGTTTTGAATTAGCAAACTGTTCCACACGTTTTGTTGGGATCACATTATCCACCCAAAAGTTAATATATGACGTTACAAGATCCACATGGTAGCCAAGATCTACACAGTCAAAAACGCTCCACTCTGTGCAGTCAAAACAGCCCTGCAGAGCTGTCATCATCCCAAATACGTAATAATGTGATTTTAGCTTTTTTTCTTATCAGTTTTTGCCGGTAAGAGGGCAATAAAAAGACAGTGTTTTGATCTGACCCGCCTATTAGTGGTTTGTTAACTGCTCTGTAGGCATTTTTTATGTTGCCATAACATCGATCGATTGTTTTTGATCCTTGCGTGGCGCACTTCACATATTGCTGATAGTGGGTTAGTGTAGATGACAAGGAGCAGCCATTAAAGTCACCCAGAATAAGTGTATCAGTATCTGGGGACGCTGCCTCCAATATTGTATATGGTGGTATATCACATCTACAGCCTCTTTGTAATTTGCGTCAGGGAGAATATACACTAGACATACAAATAGTTGCCCAAACTCTCATGCTAAATATGTAGGTCTTACGGAAACAAATAGAAGTTCTAGGTTTAGGGAATGTATACACCATACGTCTAATAGGGCTGTAACGATATGGAAAATAAAATCGAAATTGTGACCCTCAGCTCCACAAACCTATGTTGTGGTGGGAGATCGCAAAACATATCCCTTCCAACTCCCAGAGTTATCCTTCTTGTCCAGATCCAATGCTACCACATCTTTAACTTACTAGTAGTCCGTTTGGTGCCTTAAGTGCTGACCGGGATGGTTGCTAGTAGAGATGAGCATTTTTGCCGAGTACGAGTATTATACGAGTAATACGAGTCAATATCTGTGCTCGGATTGAATAAAAATCCTCATTGGGTAGCTGACTGTGTCTGCGTTCTGTGATAGACTAGTCACAGCGCCCCTCCCCTACACACATACAGATTTCTTGTATTGCTGTGTCCCGCTCTGCTCACTCACACACAGAACACTGAGAAGAGAACAGCTCTCTCTCTCTCTCCCTCTCCCTCAGTCACTCAGGTCCGCTTTTTTAAACTGTCAGCTGGCTCTAACCAGTTTTTTTGACTTCACGCACTGTGTCTGACACTGTTAAGTTACAAGTTAATTAGCTACACACACACACACACACACACACACACACACTCTCTCCTTCTCTCTGCCAATCATTGGAGTTTGTTTTTTTAACCCGTCTGCTGGCTCCAATTTATTCAATCTATCTGTACCGTAGAACAAAGCCCCGCCCATTTAAAAACAACCCAACCCACTCCCAGTCCGAGTACAGATTCAATTTCAGTTCAATTCAATTTTATTTATAGTATCAATTCATAACAAACGTTATCTTGAGACACTTTACATATAGAGCAAGGACCCAACAGTTCTAGTAGTTTCCTCCAGAGCAAGCAACAGTGCAACAGTGGCGAGGAAAAACTTCCTTTTAGGCAGTGTAGTAGTTCATGGCATAGCAGGGCACAGTAGGACGTAGCAGGGCACAGCAGAGCGTAGCAGGATGAACATGGCATCGCAGGACGTCTAGCGGGATGTCTAGTGTCTACCATGGCGACAGCTGCTACCATGATTTTGGAGCCTCCCTGATCCAAGGAAACATGCTGGGCGAAAAAGAACATAAGGACTCCGAGGAATGACTCCCCAGAGCTAGGTTAGTAACAAACATTTCTGGGACATGGATGCACACAAATGGAAAGATAGAAAGATGAAGAAGAGAGGAACTCTGTGTGTGTCAAAGGAAGTCCCCAGCAGTCTAAAACTATTACAGCATAACTAGGAGAGACAGGGTAAAGAGAGGAGCCTGGTCAAGCTAGAACTCTCCCCAACCGGATCCCAGATCTAGAGGAGGTAGAGAGAGAGAGAGAGAAACGCTTTATTTAACAACAATTATTTGTTATTTAACAAAACAAAACACAACCAAAAAACAACTACAACACTACATGACCTTACCTTAAATCACATATAAAAAACAACTCATTAAGTACAGAACACATACCAACATCGCAACACCATTCAGTTTCAAAAACGTTGATTGCATTCATCATCTTGTAATAATTAAAATCAACAAGAATTTGTGATTTAAACAGATTCTTAAAAACTGATACAATATGTTGCCCATTTCTCCGTTCTATTTCATTCCTTCTGGAAATATAAATTGCTAATTTGGCTTGGCCAACAAGAAAGTTAATCAATTGACACTTATACTTCAGTAGTCTACTATACTTGAAGCCAAAAATAAAACAGTGCTTTGTAAAAGAAATCCCTAATAAAGAGAACAAAAAATCAAGTAGATCGAAGAGCGGAGAAAGTCTGTGACAATTCATAAAACAATGGAATATTGTTTCTCTCTCTAAACAGAAAGGACAATTTTCATTTACAGTGGGATTCAATTTCGCCACAAAGGCGTTTACAGCGATTGCACCATGCAGTATTCTCCACTGGAGATCGCCTGCTCTTTTAGTCAATGGTGGTTTGTATAATACTCTCCACTCTGGTTTAAATTCCTCTACCACTCCTAGTTTGTCTCGCCATACTGTGTCAATTCTACCTTTCAACGTATGTTTATTTATTACCTTCACAATACATTTATATAAGATCTTTCCTGTAACTGTACAAAAACCAACAGTTTCGGTTGCATTCAAACACAACAGAGGACTATTATGTGAACAGTCCTCAAGATCAGGTGTACTTCTGATGTCTGGGAAGAGGTCCTTATCATCAGGGACAATATCGCCCATACTGTAACTCTCAAGTAGAGCTTTTTCCTTGGAGTTTGAAACCCCATCCAGTTTGTTCAGAAAACTTCTAACAAATCTCACTGATCTTATTCCCAGATGTGTAGCAACAGTCTCTGCATTATTTAGTCCAGGTCCGGCTCTTTCAACAATATCTTTCAATTGCAACAGTTTCTTTGACACAAGCAAGTTCTTCAGCCCTGGAAGGTCAACTCCTGACACATCAAGGCGACTTCCAAACACAACAGGTTCCTCAAGCAACCAGAAAACAGATGTGGCTGACTCTGCCCATTCATGCTTAAAAAGTCTCCACACTTTAAAAAGACTTTTATAAAATGAAGGTAGTCCAGACAAATCCAGGAGATTGTAGTCCGTTAAAAATAGTACAGCATGAAGTCCCATTCCGTTCACCCCAGATAAGATAGTCTGAGCCAAGGGTCTCCACACTAGATTCCGGAGACCCATCAGGAAACGCTGAATGAACTGCAGCCTAAAAGTCGCTCCTCTGCTGACCAGATTCACCAAGCCTTGACCTCCTTCATCCCTTGGCAGGAAAAGAACACTTTGAGGTGTCCAGTGCAGATTGTCCCAGAAAAAATTGACCATTTCTGCTTGAAGTTTTGGTAACAGTCCCAGAGGCGGATCAACACAAGCAAGTCTATGCCATAACGAGGACCCCACCAGATTGTTAATTATGAGCGTACGACCTCGATAAGACAGTTTGGGGAGTAGCCATTTCCATCTCTGTAAACGTCCCTTGATTTTTCTAGCATACAATCCCAATTTTTTTGCAACAAAGTCATCATTCCCCAGAAAAATTCTAAGATATTTAAATCCGCCTTTCTTCCACATTAAACCACCAGGCAAACTGGGAGGAACTCCATTCCAATCGCCCAATAAAAGGGCCTCACTTTTCCCCCAGTTAACTTTTGCAGAAGACATTTTCTTAAAACTGTTAACAATAATCTTCAGTTTTTCAATGTCATCAGCACCAGATACAAAGACAACTACATCGTCTGCATAGGCAGAAAGGTGCAGCGTAATATTACAGTGCGGTATAGTAAAACCACTTAACTCATTTCTTAATTTATGAAGCAGAGGTTCAATAGCCAGGGAATATAGCATGCCTGACATGGCACATCCCTGCCTAACTCCCCTCTGAATCCTAAACGGAGCACTCAAACCACCATTGACTTTGAGAACACTCTCAATGCCACAATACATGGTCTCAATCATACTTATAAAAACCTGACCGAAACCAAAAACTCCTAAAACATATCGCAAATATACATGCTCCACACGGTCAAAGGCTTTTTCTTGGTCTAACGAAATCAGACCACCATTTACACCAAATAGCCTCGCAACCTCCAAAACATCTCTGACCAATGAGATGTTATCAAGGATCGACCTATTGGGTATACAATAACTCTGATCAGAATGTATTATTTGACTCAGAACTTGACTTAACCTTGTAGCCAAAGCCTTTGATAAAATTTTATAGTCGGCACATAAAAGAGATATCGGTCTCCAATTTTGGAGATCTCCCTTCTTGGGCAGCAGGGTAATAACAGCTCTTCTACAGCTTAACGGTAACAATCCTTTATTCAAACTGTCATTAAAAACCAAAAAGAAGTCTTCACCAATCACTGGCTATAACATTTTATAAAAATCAACAGGAATCCCGTCAATGCCAGGACTCTTTCCATTTTCCATCCTCATCATAGCAGTATATAATTCATTTCGTGACAAATTTCGTTCAAGCGTAAAGTTAGACTCTTCATCAATCTTTGGAAGACCATTAAAAGTGAAGTCATTATCTTCTCTTTGAGACAATTCACAGTTATATAAATTTGAATAAAAATCAACAGCATGTTTGCGTATCTCACTAGGCTCGGTAAGCTCTTTCCCTGTGTCCGAGCACAATGAATGGATGATACGACTTTGGCCGTTTTTTTTTTTCCAAATTGAAAATAAATTTAGACGGTGCATCCATTTGTGAGATGCTTTGAAAACGTGAACGTATTAATGCCCCTTGAGCTTTTATACCCAACAAATCTGCAAGCAATTCTTTTTTGGATTTGCAGCTATCAAAACAATCACTGTCCCCTGCAGAAGCTGATGCATTCAAAAGTTCCAGAATCTCATTTTCTAAAATCTTCATTGACTGGGCCTTATCTTTAGTGGCATTAAGAGTGTACTCTTGACATAATTGTTTTATGTGGACCTTGCCACAATCCCACCATTGTTGTAAGGAAGTATAAAACTGTTTGTTTCTTAAAATTTTCCCAGAACAAATGAAAAATTCCAATAAACTGTTTATCATCTAAAAGGAATGCATTAAAGTGCCAATAAGCACTCTTTAAACACACAGAATTAATAAAAAAATTACAAACAACAGAACAGTGATCAGAAAACCCTACAGGAATTATCTTACATTCTCTGGCCAGGTTCGCTTGATAATTAGACACATAGAGCTTATCTAGTCTTGCCATAGAAATAATATTATCTCTACAATGTGCCCAAGTATACTGCCTAGTCCTGTGATGTACATTCCTCCAAACATCACACAAATCAAAAGTTCTCATCAATTGCGTGAGCGCTTTCTGTGAGGCAATATGCGGCTCCAAGTGATTCCTGTCCAATTTATCATCCTCAGTACAATTAAAATCTCCACCGAGGAAAAATAATTCTTCAGGGCCTAGGTCTTTCATAACAACACTAATTGTATCAAAAAAAGCAATTCTTTCAGCCCCTTTTGTAGGGGCATAAATATTGAAAAAAGTCATTGTAGTGTTTTCAAACTTAGCTTTAACTTTTAAAAACCGGCCTTTAACTATTTCTTCCATTTAACAAGAAATTGGCAGGGATTTCTTAGAAAACAGAACAGCTCCACCATTGGAAGACAGATGACTCAAAAACATTTCTCCATCCCATTCTTTCTTCCAGTCTACCTCATTATTTAAGTCACTATGTGATTCTTGAACAAAAGTGACATCAATATGTTTTGTTTAATAAATTCAAACAAACGCATTCGCTTCTGACCATCCCTAGCACCATTTAAATTGAGAGTACCAATTTTAAAATCTCTCATAAAAAATGATGATTTAAAAAGACAGAAATAAATAAAAAAACAGTCAGCAAGGCAAAAACTTCTACCAGAAAGAAGAAATTACACCATGTCTTGGTTTTGGTCATTAAGATTTCGCTTTCTAAGTTTACTCATAATTTTCCTAAGACGGAAAACTTCATTGTCTGCAAAAGCACCTTCCTTCAAAAAAAATGTTTACATCATTGATGAAAGTTGAGCGATCAGGGAAGTAGTCTTCAACCTGAACTCCAGGCAAACCTTTAGTCTCTTTCAAAAATTTGCTAATGTCCTCAACTTTACATACTGTGGTCAAACTCTCATTTTCATTTTGCGATGAAAGATAAGAACATTCAGAAACATCAGAATCTGAAGAATCACTGTCATGCTCTGGGACTAAACCTTCAACCCTGTCTTTGTCTTTTTTCGTGTGTTTAAGGACTTTGCTCTGGTGGACTTGTTTTCTTTTATTCGGAACTTTGAAGACTGGCACTGTTACCATCTCCACTTCAACAACATCCTCACTGACCAGTTTATCAGTAGTTGTCACTTTATCTGCATTAATGTCACTGCACAATTAACCAATTTGAATTAATCAAAACTCATATGATCAGAGACAGATATCAGACCTGCAGTTACCTCAGCCATAGTGGGTTTATTCCCAACCGACCCACCAGAACCGGACTCAACAGCAGCAACAGCAAGAGCCACAACATCCTCTGTGACAGACCCAATTTCAAGAGGATTACTCTGAGTGGTAGTCTGTACAGTAGCAATTTTTTCAGGACAAGCACGTATCAGATGGCCAATTTTGCCACAGCCAAAGCATTTCATGATACTTTCAGACGTTGCATAAACTGTGTAGTTAAACTCCTCAACTTTAACATTGAACGACAGGTTCAGCTCATCAGCATTGTTTTTCAGAACCATATAGACCTGTCTCCGAAAAGACACTACATGTTTCAGCAAAGGTGATTTACAGCTAAAAGCAATCTTTCTAATGGGAGAGACAATATTACCAAAGAAAGACAGTTCTTTAGCAATACATGCATCAGAAACAAAAGGAGGAACATTCGACACAATGATCCTTCTAGAAGGGTTACTCAGCGGCATAACAAACGTAAGCGCACCATTGATTACAACTCCCGTTTGAACAAGTTCATTCACTATATCGATCGCGGTCAAAAATAAAACGACCGCATTGTTCATTTTAGATGCAGAAACAATAGCGTTGTAACCAACCACAATGCCAACCGCTAGAGCACATTCCTCTACACTAAAATTACACAAGATCTTAATCCCATGACGCAGAGTTAGACCATCACTACTCGGTACACCTGAAGCAGCCATGCTTCCCGGCAATAAAGACGCCAGGAGCAGACTCCCAACTTTCTCTAAAGAAAACCAATCCTCAAACACAAAACAACAAACAAAAAAACATAACCAAACAAACCAAAGGGAAAAAAAGGTAGAAAACACACTCAGGAGTCACTCACCACGCACTCTGCTCACTCACCCGGCAAACGCTCGCACATGAGAGAGAGAGAGAGAGAGAGATCCCTCTGTCTAGAAGAGGTGGACAAGAGAGAGGGAGATTCATCCCTCTGTCTAGAAGAGGTGGACAAGAGAGAGAGAGATTCATCCCTCTGTCTAGAAGAGGTGGACAAGAGAGAGAGAGATTCATCCCTCTGTCTAGAAGAGGTGGACAAGAGAGAGAGATTCATCCCTCTGTCTAGAAGAGGTGGACAAGAGAGAGAGAGAGAGAATTCAATTTTATTTATATAGTGCTTAATCACAACAACAGTTATCTCTTTGCCTATAGCGGCGTAACTAATGGAGGGTTCAGGACTCTCTTGAGCTAGCCCTAACTATAAGCTTTATCAAAGAGGAAAGTCTTAAGTCTACTCTTAAATGTGGAGACGGTGTCTGCCTCCCGAACCCAAACTGTTTCCACAGGAGAGGAGCCTGATAGCTGAACGCTCTGGCTCCCATTCTACTTTTAGAGACTCTAGGAACCACAAGTAACCCTGCATTCTGGGAGCGCAGTGCTCTTGTAGGGTTGTAAGGGACTATGAGCTCTTTAAGATAAGATGGTGCCTGACCATGAAGAGCTTTGTAGGTGAGAAGAAGGATTTTTAATTCTATTCTGGATTTTACAGGAAGCCAATGCAGAGAAGCTAAAACAGGAGAGATGTGATCTCTTTTCCTGGTTCCAGTCGGAACACGTGCTGCAGCATTCTGGATCAGCTGAAGAGTCTTTATAGACTTTTTCGAGCAGCCTGATAATAAAGAATTGCAATAATCCAGCCTAGCAGTAACAAATGCATGAACTATTTTATGCATCATTTTTAGACAGGATATTCCTGATTTTTGCAATATTACGTAGGTGAAAAAAGGCAATCCTTGAAATTTGCTTTATGTGGAAATTAAAGGACATGTCCTGATCAAAGATAACTCCAAGATTCCTCACAGTGGTGCTGGAGGCCAGGGTGATGCCATCCAGAGTAACTATCTCTTTGGATAATGCGTCACGGAGGTGCTTGGGCCCCAGAACAATGACTTCAGTTTTATCTGAGTTTAACATTAGAAAATTACAGCTCCTCCAGGTTTTAATAGCCTGAAGGCACATTTGAAGTTTAGCTAACTGATTAGTTTCATCCGGCTTGATCAATAGATATAATTGAGTATCATCTGCATAACAATAAAAGTTTATGGAGTGTTTCCTAATAATATTGCATAAAGGAAGCATATATAAAGTGAAGAGGACTGGACTGAGCACAGATCCTTGTGGGACTCCATGACTAACTTTTGCAGTCCCTTTAATGCCAATTAATTGTTCCAATCACTGTAATAAGATATAATGGTCAATGGTATCAAATGCAGCACTAAGATCTAATAACACCAGTACAGAGACAAGTCCTTTGTACGATGCAATTAGGAGGTCATTAGTAATTTTCACAAGTGCTGTCTCTGTGCTATGATGAACTCTAAATCCTGACTGAAAATCCTCAAATAAGCTGTTGCTATGCAGAAAGTCACACAGCTGTTTGGCGACTGCTTTCTCAAGAATCTTAGAGAGAAATGGAAGGTTGGATATAGGTCTATAGTTGGCTAAAACATCTGGATCAAGGTTGGGCTTTTTCAGAAGTGGTTTAATTATAGCTACTTTAAAGTACTGTGGTACATAGCCTGTTAATAAAGACAAATTGGTTAACTTCTTTAAGTAGCCTAGTCGGGATGGGGTCTAAGAGGCAGGTTGATGGTTTAGATGAAGAAATAATTGAATTAAATTGATAAAGATCAAGTGAAGCAAAGCAGTCTAAACATATGTCTGGTTTTACAGCTGTTTCTGAGGTTCCTTAGTTTAGAGATAAGTCAGTGCCAGTTAAAGGCAGGTCTTGGTGAATTTTGCTTCTAATAGTTATAATTTTATCATTGAAGAACTTCATATAGTCGTTACTACTAAGAGCTATGGGAATACTTGGCTCAGTAGAGCTGTGACCTTCGGTCAGCCTGGCTACAGTGCTGAAAAGAAACCTGGGGTTGTTCCTATTTTCCTCTATTAATGACGAGTAGTACGCTGTTCTGGCATTACGGAGGGCCTTCCTATAGGTTTTAAGACTATCTTGCCAGATGAAACGAGAATTTTCCAGTTTGGTGGAACACCAAATCTTAAGTTTCTGTGATATTTGCTTTAATTTGCTAGTTTCAGTGTTATACCACGGAGCTAACTGTCTTTGTTTTATTATCTTTTTTAAAAAATGTCTGCAAACGTCTGTTACATTTACAATTTCCACAGGATTTGCTAGTTTCAGTGTTATACCACGGAGCTAACTGTCTTTGTTTTATTATCTTTTTTAAAAAATGTCTGCAAATGTCTGTTACATTTACAATTTCCACAGGATTTTTCTTGTTTAATGTACCAATTTGTGTTCAGTCTCAATGCATCTCTTTTGTCTTAACAATTTTAATTGCATACGTATTAGCTTTGTTTGCAAAAAGTGATTACATCTTCAGATTACATCACACACACACACAATCATTCATTACCTCATATTTTATTTTGTGACCAGTCAGTAAAATTACATAAAGGCAGATAAAAACATATCCATTCAAACCAAAGTCTCAAATTAATTATTTAGTTAATACATATTTCATCATATAATTGTTATGAAATTGTATTTGGCATTAGTTAATAACAAATAAACTTTAACAGAGTGATAACAAATTACTATTTTGGACTGCTATAAATACAGCTGTGCCTTGAGATTTTTGCTTGCATTTTGGTGTAACTTGGGCTCAAAACGTTTGAAAACCACTGCTCTATTGGAGCTTACAATAAGTATATGTGGGTAACTTCCTTTGCAAGAAAATGTACTAACCCACAAACACTCAGGCATGTGGCCTGCGTAGAACAGCACAAGGTCTAAAAGACATTTATTTTATTTATCGCATCTGTGTTCAGTCCCAAAGGCAACAACTGTTTTAGGCTAATATTAATGGAGCACCACATAAAGCATGCACAGTACACATACACAAACATCTACACAAAGATACATACAACACTCTGTTGGTGTTGACCTGCAGGCTGCAGGGGAGGGAAGTGAAAGACAAAGAGACAAGCAATTTTAGGTTTAAGATAAAAGATTGATTGCATCACTTTATTAGCTAAGATACACAATGTCAGACACATGGTATTGAATACATACAGGCAACTTAATCTTTGCAATGTCATATATTTAAAAAAGGCATACACTCATACTCAGTGCAAGTGAAAACTTTAGACCCACAGCCAGTGTGGTCAGTGAGATAACATTGTTATAGCTCAAACTAAGTGTTTGAGGACCAACAAGGTCAAATTATCCAATATTTTACACAGGGGATGAGAAAAGATATAAGAAAAGTCCAAAAATTAATACAATTTAGTGCAGCAATTTTTTTTTCTTTTCATCTAACCCAATATCTTGTGACCCTTTGGAGGGGCCTGAGCCCTAGGTTGGAAACAGCTGGAACAAACTATCAATCCGTAAAGGAGGTGGATAAACCATCTCCGCTTTAAGATGTTACAATTAGGGGTGCTACAATACTTTAAATTCGGTTACATTTTTGATTCTAAGGTCACAATTCGATTCAATTAGATTTTTATATATATTTTTTTAAAGCACAGATTACTATGCCATTTTTAGAGTAGACTTTTATGCAATATATCTGACATTTGTTTTCAATTTACCACACTACATTGTCAAATTTAAAACATTTATTAACAACATAAATTGTAATGTTACAATAACTTGTACTTGGACATAACAATTTAAAAAAATGGACAATACCCTGCCACTTGGAAGTTTAATCCCAAATGAAAACGGAAGAGTAGTTTGTGTTGGTTTTTGTGGTGCCTGTGGAGATGCACTGCCATGTTAGTTGTGTTGCCAGTGGAATAATATGGTACACACATTGCAGAGCTTGCAAACGAACGTCGCAATATTTCCACACCGGCGACTTCAGTGAAATAGGAGGGGGCTCAAGTTCTGTCAATGGGTCTCTTGCAAAATACAGACGTTTCTTTCACCATGTCAGTCTCTGGGAAAAATTTTTCTGGGTCAGAGGGGTGCAGTTCTACCGTTGACCGCTACCATGGTTGCATTAAAACATGGTGCTGTTCCTGGGGGCTTGTGTGGCTGCTTGACAAGCCAACCTGATGTGACGTGGAGGTGTACCAGTAACGACGATTCCATTTTTTAAATTTTATTTTCAAGATTGTGAATAAATGGGGCGGCCTAGAGCTCACTGAGTAAGTGCGCTCGCACCATGTTGGCTGAGTCCTGCAGCGACCTGGGTTCAAATCCAGCCTGCGGCCCTTTGCTGCGTGTCATCCCCCATCTCTCTGCCCCTTTCACGTCTGTATGCTGTCTAATAAAGGGAAGAAAAAATAATAGTAATAATCTTAAAAAGATTGTGAATCAATTTGGATTAAAAATCAACAGAAAAGTTTCTACTTACACCTTCATGCATCACAACAATATGTGTTAAACAATTGAATAATATTGTATATTTATCGGTAACAGGAGACAGATTACTACTTTTGTACATTGTGCAGTCATACATTTTGCTGATACTAGTTATATAATAACTTTAAATATGTATGATTTTTATGACATATTTTTGCACGATGGTAGTTTAACTTAGAGGCACAATGTATAGTTCCTGGCCACATGCTCCAAAAAATAGGGGGCAGCATTTCACCTGGAGGAATTCCACGATTTACTGATTGCAGTGATGATACTGTTCAGGATTGTGTACAGTTACTTTAAAGTCTTATTCGACACAGATTGTTCATTTTATGAATTAGGTCTTATTTGTGAATGGTGCTTATGAATGGCGCTTATGGTCTCAAATGTTACTTTCATATTCTTATTCAATACAGAATGA
The DNA here is from genome assembly GCA_013375575.1 of Percina caprodes. Taxonomy (NCBI): domain Eukaryota; kingdom Metazoa; phylum Chordata; class Actinopteri; order Perciformes; family Percidae; genus Percina; species Percina caprodes. The sequence goes on along the minus strand of JABXJD010000233.1, from coordinate 131,772 downwards.
TGTTCATTTTATAAATAATGGTCCCATTTAGGAATGGCGCAGGTACCTGGAGGTACTGTAAATCTACGCTGGATGATTTGCTCGTTTTGCCAAACTTAAGGCTTCAAAACAGCACTCCGCGAACCAATGGTTGATGTCAAGGATGCATCATCCACTCATAATATTGTCTATGCTTCCACCACTGCTGAGACCACACCGGCAGTGGAGCAGCAAATTGTCAGATACTAAACCATGTGTGTGGGATTGCAATCAATACACTTAATCTCCCACAAATAAATCCGCACACAGGGCATATGTCATTGGACCGCCTGTGACTGTAATAAAGTTGTCGTGACATATGAATCCATAGGACAAAATATGGTTGTGTGATTTTCACATATTTCATTTGATTTTTAAGATGTCTGAGTTTGGGAAATAAACCTGAATTAAGTCACAATTTCCCAACAAAACTGACAGCTGATACAATTACTAAATAATATTTTGGCCACATCATCTAATGTTGCAGAGAAGAAGGTGAAATTGAGGTGGGAGTAGCATAGAGTGATGCAGACAATGAGAAGCATGACTTAGCAGTTTTCTTCCTCATTAGAAGTCTTGTGTGTGTGTCTGTTAAATTTTTAGGAGGCTTCTTTAACCCAGGGCTCCCTCTCACTGACTCAGAGATGTACCTGAGGACACTCTAAAATAACTCAGTCACATCCAAAAAACATTGGGGATGCTAATGAATGCATCTGTCATGAATCAGTAGAACTCAGTCTTATATATTGTTATTTTTCTTATTCGGCAACATTGTTAGCCATTTCCTCTCTCGTTTGCTCCCACACAGATTTTACTGATTAACTGGCTGGTGGTGGTGTTAATCTGTGGAACTTTCAATGTTTTTAAACTTGTTTATTATAGTTGTACATATAAAAATATGCTTTTTGCATTTGCTACATTAGCTTAGCTAGCAAAAATGACAGAAAACAAATGTAATTTACAGAAAGTTTGATTAATTTGTTTCTCTCTAGAACATTTACATGTACAAACCTATACCCTGGCCACATTTTGTTTTCAGTGCTTTCTCTGATTGCATGCCACTCTGACAACGCGAGCGTATAGTGCCATCATGTACATCCCCTTCATCCTGGATACTGGCATGGAACAATCATGAGATACAATGCAGGTGGTCCATATCCACAATGTTGCACTTCTGGGATTGCTGCAGTACTGCCGGAAATTCCACCGGATCACGCTCTTTTTGCCCCGATGTCCGTGACCTACTGCTTTCTTTGTGTTGGATTTATGAGGAATATGGTCCACTGCTCCCCAGATCTCTGCAGGGCAGATTCAGCTAGACTATCTGTCCAATCTGAGTTTTGCACAACTAAAACAACTTTTGAACGTACACATGTTCCACCAAAACAAATTCCTTCCCGAGGCAATTTTGCGGCTCTGTTGCAGCACATGGTGATTGTGATTGGTTTTAAGAAATGCCAACAAATGCCACTGTTGTTTTTCTCCCAACCCAGAATTCTGTTTTGACTAGCCAGACCCTCCTCTGCAGCGTTGTGGAGAAACTCTCAGAGGCAATTTCAGGGGCGCCGGAGAACGGCAAAGTCTTTGCTGCACGGAGGGAAGGGCACAGTCTCTGCGTTGCCCTGGAAGGGCATAGTCTGAGGCTCCAGAGGAAGGGGTAAAAAAACTCAGAGCAGTCGTAGCCAGTTCAGCTGGTTGGCAGCTGGACGCCAGTCTGGATCAGGAGAGCTGGGTGTCAGCCGGTGGTCAGGGAAGTGGGGCATCAGCTCGGGCTCAGGGGGACTGGACACCAACTAGGACTCTGGGGGACCTGTCAGCATAGACTCTGGGAAAGCCATTAGCGTAGAATTATGAGTGGGGCATGGCGATGGGAGCCATGACGTCCTTTTCCCCATCTTCGGCCTGCATGCATCCCGGACAATTTGGCCAGGTGGGTACCTTCCAAGAATTGCTGGGGGTTGGGGGTGTACGCTGAGCAGGTTAGATTGGAGCCGAGAGACAGGAATGCTATTAGGTGTACAGGGCTTTTGACTGATAGCCAAGGTGGTAACATGTTGAGACACCAGGGTGAGTCATTGGAAGTTGCTTGTTAAAAAAATAAAATAAAAAAAATTCACTCTAACCCCTTCTTAAATTCTTCCAGCTGGGGAAACAAAGTTACTCGCCCAGGGTCTCTTCAACAACCAATCCTCAAAAAAAAAAAAAAATTTAAAAAAAATACTCTCCACAGTCTGACCAAACTCCAACACCTTCTCCTTTTAGAAACACCTTTCTGCTCGGTCCGTGATGAAGTCAGATCATTCTGTTGTAAGGGTGGTGAAGGACCAAAAAGGCTAAACAATGGGCATTCAGGAACAGGGGCAGTAGGCACTGGTAACCGTGGGACCTGGGGATAAAGGGCACTTGGGACTGGACAGACTAAAAAAATGGACAGGCGATGACGGGGACAGCCCGGCTCAGGAACGAAGACAGGGGAACTGGGTGAAGTCCCTCTAGTGGGCAGCGATGAGGGCGAAACCTCTCTTGCGGCGAGGGCAAAGTCCCTCTGGAGGCCGGTGGTGAGGGCGAAGTCCCTCTGGAGGCCAACGTCCCTCTGGAGGCCGAGGGCATGGGACAATCTACTCTGAAGGCTAAGCAGACTGGCCAAGGCGGAGCCCCTCTGGGGGCTGGGCAGGTCAGCGAAAGCTGAACTCCTTTGAGGGCCGGTTAGGCAAATGGTCAGCTGGGCTGAAGGCAGTGGTCCGGTCAGCTGGGCCAGACGTTGGCTGCGCACCAGCTCGGGTTCATGGGGGCTGCGCACCAGCCAGGTCTCAGGTACACAGGTCAGCTCAGGGATCCTGGTCAGCAGGAGCTCGGGCAAAGTGTCAAGGGTGCCTGTCCAAGGCAAAGTCTCTGAGACAATGGCTGGCGCACTGGGAGACTAGTCAGCACAGACTCTAGGAAGACGGTCAGCGCAGAATCTGGGAGAACAGTCAATACAGACTTTGGGAAAAAGGTCAGCATAGAGTCTGGATGGCTTGATGTCAGCTCTGGAACATTGGACAGCTCTGGTGAAAGTTGGTGTGTTTATCACTGGTTGTATCTGTAGACGGGAGGTAACACTGCACCGTGTTAACGTCACTAGCAACGTTCAACGAAGGCTAATGTGTATGAGTACTTTCCCATGTAGTAACGTTGTGTTACAGCATTCATAACGTAAAATTCTTTTATTTGTGTTAACTGTCTTTAACAGGGACTAACGGAGGCGGTCACCAAGGATGGCAAAGCCAAAGACCAGCAGGGAGACAGAGGCCAAAGAGAGATGTTGAATACATTATTTGCTATATTAACGATTGGCATTCTAACAATAAATGCTTTAAATAAACTGGTTTGTCTGTGTCATCAAGTTCTTGGGGGTGTGTATATAATATAAACTGTTTTTTCCGTTAAATTGTGACCTGGACTTGGAATTATTCAGATGCTATCTGTTGTAATAACTCGTAAGGTTTACATGTATCTTTACTATAACTTTTATTCAAACATTACTATATACTGTACACACAAGTATATTCAACATGAAGGGCGATCAGACACAGCTGCTGATGATGGGGTTGCTTCCAGACTGCAGACAAGGAGAAAGTTTTAGGTGAGTCATCCAACCTGTCCTGGTAAGATTACAGTTGTTTCACAAGTATATTTAAGAATAGTTAAACTCCACTGTAGTTTTCTTCATCATGAACGTAACTGACAACTCTTGACCATTTAACACACTAACACCTACCTTTACTGTTAGCGGGTGTTTATCAATGGTGTTATGACTTTTCATATGTTGATTGACGCTTGTGTGTCTACAGTACTATTTAAGCTTTCTCACTTGCAGTTTACTGCATGTCATACCTGCCTGTGGTAGGTCATTAGCTGGTAATGTTACATGTATGCAGTAATTACAAGCTAATTTTAACTGCTACTTTTCTTTTTTAAAACATGTATACCTTACGAGTTGTAAAAACAGCATCTGAATATAACTATTGTTTGAAGTTTCCTCTGTCCAGGTCACAATTTGATGGAAAAATAGACATTGAAAAACAGTTTATATTATATACACACGCTCAAAAACTTAATGACACAGACAAACCAGTTTATTTAAAGCATTTATTGTTAGAATGCCAATCTTTAATATAGCAAATAATGTATTCAACATCTCTCTTTGGCCTCTTTCTCCCTGCTGGTCTTTGGCTTTGCCATCCTTGGTGACCGCCTCCGTTAGTCCCTGTTAAAAGACAGTTAACACAAATAAAAGAATTTTACGTTATGAATGCTGTAACACAAAGTTACTACATGGGAAAGTACTCATACACGTTAGCCTTCGTTGAACGTTGCTAGTGACGTTAACACGGTGCAGTGTTACCTCCCGTCTACAGATACAACCAGTGATAAACACACCAACTTTCTAAATCTCTGCTAACGTTACGCAATAAATACGGTAACGGCATATAAAAAGAGATGAACATGCCACCGGACATTAAACTTTTCAAAGACAGCAACCAGCTAGCTAACAGCCTAATGTTAAATGATAGGTTCAGTTAGCTAACGTTAGCTCGGGTGTATCTACCTAATTAATTATTATAGCAATTTGTACAAGCTTTAAAGCGTTAAGCTTTACATTGATGTAAAACATTAACGGTGATAACAATTGTACGGCACACACTACTTGTGTACTTACATTTAAATTATTATTTCACCGTCAGCGATGCCGCTCGAACTCCCGCTTAGGTCGGCTATTTTTGTTTTTTTAACGAGCCGGCAAAGGCCCGCGCAAATGATTGTGGGTGATTTGGGACCGTGAAGGATACACATGTGCATCCTTCTCTGTCTATGGGAAATGTTCTGAATGAAGGACTCAGTCCTTGGAGGAATTCGGAGGATCCTCGAAATTGGAACGGTCCTTCGACGGACATTAATGACGTAGCGTCCTCCTTCTGGTTTTGGAGGATCCTTCCTTGACATTAAGAAATGGCTGCTGATTCATCTTCTCCATCCCTTAGGCATAATTAAACAGCACAGTTAACAGTTCCACAACCATTTCATCCAGTGTTTTGAAATGCGGCAAAAAAAATCAATGACGCGAGCCCGCAATGACGTGCACTTGATAGCCTGTTCCATTGTACATGTTCTCCAAATGCTAAGGAGGACTCTGACCCGACACCTGCTCCTCAAGGATCCTTCCTTGGAAGGACTAGTCCTACCAAGGAAGGATCCTTGACATTGAGAAACGGGGCGGGACTAAAAGCACATTTTTAAAATAAAATGTTATTAAAAGTATTTAACTTTATCTTTTGTATTACACGTTGCATGACTGTAGCAAGCATATAATGTTAGAGCATATAGGAATTGAGGAATGGGATCGATTTATATGTCAGGTCTGTTACCTCTGCTTTCACTGTTGTATTGTCATGTATGAAGACCATTTAGAACAAAAATACAACTTAAAATAAAATATGTAATGATGTTTTCTCTATTAGGTAAGTTGTAAGGGTAATGCTTCACAACAACAGTCTTATCTCTCGGCCACAAGGATTTCCTCATGAAACCGTTGAGCATTAAAATGAACAGTAACATTAAGAATGAATATTAACGTTACTTATTTTTAGAGCGGAAACATAAGTATATACATAAGAGTGGACTGCAAAGAATAGGTATAATAAATAGATTGAAAAGAGTGTAACAACATTACGATACTGTTGTGTGTACTGTTTTCATCTAATAGGGGGTGGGTGACATGATGGCGGCATCGCAATCATCCTGGCGTGACACGGAGCAAATAAAAACAAAATCATATTTATTTTTGTTAAAATATCAAAAAGCAGGAATTATTTTTTTACGATAAACAGACAGACTGGAATGCTCTCCCCTTGGTGAAATTCACAATTGTACAGAAGAAGAAGGGATGAAATGTGATCGTCATTTCCAGTAAGTGCACATGGCAGTGCACAATTTGAGACAACACTCCTCTGTCGAGCACTATGCAAGACAGTACGTAGTGCACGAAGTGTACTGTCTGGAAGTAAGTGTGAAATTTGAGACACACCTTTAGAGTTGGTGAATTCTGAGTGTCCAGTTCTAGCTCACCAGGGGTATGGTCAGGAGATTGATGAGATCCGAGTAGTGAGGGAAGCCAGCAGCAGGCAAGTGGGGAACCGCAGCAGGAGACAGCAGGTTCAGAAGAGACTCTGAACAGAGGAGACCTGGGGCCTATTGCACGAAACCAGGAAAAGGGATTAAGTCGGGATATTCAAGTTATCCTGGATGAATTTAGCTTTGACTCGGTTGCACGAAACCAGATTGAATTAAACCCAGCCAGGTTACCATGGAGATTTATTCTTTGCAGCTAGCCTGGTCCAGAGCAAGCTAACAGCCAGGCTAAGATTAATCCTGGAGTCTCATGTGTTAAATCAGCTGCCGCTCTGATCCGAAATAAACGTGTTAATTCCGTTGTCTTCTGAATGTGTTCTGCTTTATTTTTATTAACATGCATTACCTGTCACTATTGTTGTCACAAGTTTGATTTGAACCCTACTGTAGCAGTTGTTTAGATGGTTAGAAATGGTTGATGAAGTTGCAGCGGTGATTTCAATGAAGTCAGTGATGAGGGCGATATATAAAGTCTTATTCACCTGTGTTTCTTCCTGCACCATGGCATGCCCATTTGTGAACGACGTGTTAGACGAAGAAGCTCCGATATTGAGACGTGCTTTCAGACGTGAGAGGGTGTTTTGGGACAGATCAGACCCTTTAGTGTTTCCCGACAAGTACCTGCATGAGAGGTATCGATTTACCAGAGATGGAATCAGTTATTTGTGCCGACTGCTGGGTCCCAAGATTCAGCACCGCACAACGCGAAGCCATGCTCTTACCATCCCACAGATGGTCTGTGTGGCACTGCGCTTTTTTGCAAGCGGCATGTTTTTATACGCCGTAGGAGATGCCGAGACATTAAATAAAGGCACTATCTGCCGAACTGTGAGAAGTGTGTGTTTGGCACACATCTTTATCACCTTCCCTGGCCACAGACGAGTGTGTTACATCAAAGAAGATTTCCACAAGATTGCAGGTAAAATGAATTATAGATTACCAGATACTCAGACTATTTTGTGTTACAGCTTTCCCTAATGTCATTGGTGCGCTGGACTGCACACAGATCCGCATTAAACGCCCCTCAGGGGTCCATGAGGGAGATTATGTCAACAGAATATCCTTCCACAATATCAATGTTCAGATAAAATGTAGTTACTGTCAACTAGCCAAATGTATTCTGTGTATTAAATGAGTACTGAATAGGCAACATTACATTGTTTCAGATGATCTGTGGAGGAACGTGGAGGCAAAGTGGCCTGGGTCTGTCCATGACTCCCGAATTTTTAGGTCCAGTACCATTTCCCAGCGACTATCACAAGGTAGGCCACACACACACACGCTTTACTGCACAATTGCGTCAAAAGGTTTACTTATGTGTAGTTGTAATGATTACACTTTGTATTCTCAGGTGAATTTGCTGGCGTTCTCCTGGGAAACAAGGGTTATGCCTGTGAGACGTACCTTCTCACCCCCCTTGCAGACCCTCAGACAGCAGCACAGCAAGGATACAATCTTGCCCATTCAAGAACAAGGGCCCGAATTGAAATTGGCATTTGGCCTTCTTAAAGCACGTTTCCAGTGTCTCCGCCACCTGAGGGTCACCCCAGACAGGGCCTGTGATATCACTGTCGCCTGCACAGTCCTTCATAATATTGCCTGTCTGAGGAAGGAAAGGGCTCTTGCACTAGCACCGGCGATTGAGTGGGACAATGCTGCCATATTCCCAGACGACATCAATGGCAGGTTGGTCAGAGACCAATACATTAATTATTTTAAATGACGGATGTGATTGTCCTTCTTCAATAAATGGATATTTTGTGTTACTCCCTGATTAGGCCTAATTCTTTTATTATAGTAGCTTACTTTGGTTTCATAACCTTTCACATTTTGTCTCACCTCACTGAACCAATAACCTTGCCTACATAGTGTAGTGTACATTCATCACACAAGGAACTCCACAATGCTGTGTAAGTTTTTTTATTTTAGTGCTGTCACTTTTCAGCTTGGAGCTGGAGAAAGGGAAAAAAAAACATAATCAATAAACTTTTACAGATATGCTTAAAGTGTGGACTGAAGTCACTTACTTCTTTTATCTCCAGATCCAGTTTTCTTAGTGTTTTCTTCTTTATTTCTATGCCAAGGTCCAGATCCTCGAGACTCCTTTTACTAACCGCTATCTGCGCATCGGCCAGCTCCATCTGCTTTTTTAGATGTTGCGCGTACAGACATCTAACAGTTTGTGAATTCTGTAAACCATCCATTGATTAGCACAGCAGGGATTGTCGTAATTTAATTTTCCTTTAGTCCATACTTACTATGTTGCCAGGCTGGCTGTCAGGTTGTACTGCATCTGGATCCTGTTACAAATATATATCATGAGTGCCATATAACTGACGTTTTTGTTAATTGTTGTGTGGTTTGTGTTGTATTTTCTCAAGTGATGTCTTCCTGCTGCATACAAATTGGCCTTCTGGAACAAATACACTGAACTGACTTGTCATCCATTATGGGCTAAATATTCATTTACATGATACCTCAGGCCTTCTGGAATCCAGTGACACAGTCTCCTCATCGTCAGCTGCAGAATCCCTTTCCCATACTGCAGAAGTTCCTTCCCCCTGCCATATTTAATGGAATTTTTATTAACAGGATGTGCCAAGCCATGCGCTTTTTATGAATAATACTCACTGGATCTTCGTCTGGTGGCAAGAGAATGACAAAGCCAGATAGTCCACATACAGTGGTGTGAAAAAGTGTTTGCCCCCTTCCTCATTTCCTGTTCCTTTGCATGTTTGTCACATTTAAGTGTTTCGGAACATCAAACCAATTTAAACAATAGTCAAGGACAACACAAGTAAACACAAAATGCAATTTGTAAATGAAGGTGTTTATTATTAAAGGTGAAAAAAAATTCCAAACCATCATGGCCCTGTGTGAAAAAGTGATTGCCCCCTAAACCTAATAACTGGTTGGGCCACCCTTAGCAGCAACAACTGCAACCAAGCGTTTGCGATAATGTGCAATGAGGCTTTTACAGCGTCCTGGAGGAATTTTGGCCCACTCATCTTTGCAGAATTGTCCTAATTCAGTTACATTAGAGGGTTTTCGAGCATGAACGGCCTTTTTAAGGTCATACCACAACATCTCAATAGGATTCAGGTCAGGACTTTGGCTAGGCCACTCCAAAGTCTTCATTTTGTTTTTCTTCAGCCATTCGGTGGTGGACTTGCTGGTGTGTTTAGGATCATTGTCCTGCTGCAGAACCCAACTTCGTTTCAGCTTGAGTACACGAACAGATGGTCGGACATTCTCCTTCCGGATCTCTTGGTAGACAGCAGAATTCATAGTTCCTTTTATCACGGCAAGTCTTCCGGGTCCTGAAGCAGCTAAACAGCCCCAGACCATCACACTACCACCACCATATTTTACTGTTGGTATAATGTTCTTTTTATGAAATGCAGTGTTCCTTCTACGCCAGATATACTTGGACACACACTTTCCAAAGAGTTCCACTTTTGTCTCATCGGTCCACAGAATGTTGTCCCAAAAGTCTTGGGGATCATCAAGATGTGTTGTGGAGAAATTGAGACGAGCTTTGATGTTCTTTTTGCTCAGCAGTGGTTTTCTCCTTGGAACTCTGCCATGCAGGCCATTTTTGCCCAGTCTTTTCCTGATGGTGGAGGCATGAACGCTGACCTTAACTGAGGCAAGTGAGGCCTGCAGTTCTTTGGACGTTGTTGTGGGGTCTTTTGTGACCTCTTGGATGAGTCGTCGCTGCGCTCTTGGGGTAATTTTGGGCGGCCGGCCACTCCTGGGAAGGTTCACCACTGTTCCATGTCTTTGCCATTTGTGGATAATGGCTCTCACTGTGGTTCGCTGGATTCCCAAAGCTTTGGAAAGGGCTTTATAACCCTTTCCAGACTGATAGATCTCAATTACTTTCTTTCTCAATTGTTCCTGAATTTCTTTGGGTCTCGGCATGATTTGTAACTTTTAAGGATCTTCTGGTGGACCTTACTGTGTCAAGCAGCTCCTATTTAAGTGATGCCTTGATTGTGAACAGGTGTGGCAATAATCAGGCCTGGGTGTGGCTAGAGAAATTGAACTCAGGTGTGGACAACCACAGTTATAGTATGTTTTAACAAGGGGGGCAATCACTTTTTCACACAGGGCCATGATGGTTTGGATTTTTTTTCACCTTTAATAATAAACACCATTTACAAATTGCATTTTGTGTTTACTTGTGTTGTCCTTGACTATTGTTTAAATTGGTTTGATGTTCCGAAACACTTAAGTGTGACAAACATGCAAAGGAACAGGAAATGAGGAAGGGGGCAAACACTTTTTCACACCACTGTATGCCCGTATCAATGGGTGTGTTTGATGTGCAGTACTGGAAAATGTACCTTGTATGAAGCGGGCAGTGTCTGCAGGTGGAACAGAGTCAGTAGATGTCCCACCCTGAATCCCTTCCATCACAGGCCTTCCTTTGTTTAAAACAAGGGCCAATTCCTCAGCTTGGGTGAAGTCTGGAGCTGGTGCCCCCCCCCCAGTGCCAGATGAATGAGCCTTCTTTTTAACTGCTAAAATCAGTTCAGATAAAATATGTGAGCAGGTATCTTGTAAGTAATTTCTACATACCATTTGCAAACCGTTAAGGAACTTACCAGCCTGCAAAATGTTTTTATATTTAATCTTGACTTGTTGCCAGGATCTTTTTTGTCCAGTCATTTTTGTTCTGTATGAATATTAATTGTAGAAAGATACTTAGAATTAGACACGGTTTATAGAGATTTGTGCAAACATATTCTCGCAGACATTAATTCCCTCTGCTCACTTTTAAGGCAACAACATTTTTTTATTTATATCGTGCTTTACATGGTAGGCTACTCAAAGACATTTTACAGTAAAACAGCACATTTAGCACATGAACACAGATACAGAAATAAAATTAAAAAGGAGTGTACAACTTTCTTAGTAAGTAGATATTTTTAAAACCTTACGCATTCAGTCGATCCGCGATTGTCTGCCAAGCTTTTTCTCTCTGCTTAACTGCAGCCGTGTTTCCTTTTTTGCATATTATACAGTGGTGTGAAAAAGTGTTTGCCCCCTTCCTCATTTCCTGTTCCTTTGCATGTTTGTCACACTTAAGTGTTTCGGAACATCAAACCAATTTAAACAATAGTCAAGGACAACACAAGTAAACACAAAATGCAATTTGTAAATGAAGGTGTTTATTATTAAAGGTGAAAAAAAATCCAAACCATCATGGCCCTGTGTGAAAAAGTGATTGCCCCCCTTGTTAAAACATACTATAACTGTGGTTGTCCACACCTGAGTTCAATTTCTCTAGCCACACCCAGGCCTGATTATTGCCACACCTGTTCACAATCAAGGCATCACTTAAATAGGAGCTGCTTGACACAGTAAGGTCCACCAGAAGATCCTTAAAAGTTACACATCATGCCGAGACCCAAAGAAATTCAGGAACAATTGAGAAAGAAAGTAATTGAGATCTATCAGTCTGGAAAGGGTTATAAAGCCATTTCCAAAGCTTTGGGAATCCAGCGAACCACAGTGAGAGCCATTATCCACAAATGGCAAAGACATGGAACAGTGGTGAACCTTCCCAGGAGTGGCCGGCCGCCCAAAATTACCCCAAGAGCGCAGCGACGACTCATCCAAGAGGTCACAAGAGACCCCACAACAACGTCCAAAGAACTGCAGGCCTCACTTGCCTCAGTTAAGGTCAGCGTTCATGCCTCCACCATCAGGAAAAGACTGGGCAAAAATGGCCTGCATGGCAGAGTTCCAAGGAGAAAACCACTGCTGAGCAAAAAGAACATCAAAGCTCGTCTCAATTTCTCCACAACACATCTTGATGATCCCCAAGACTTTTGGGACAACATTCTGTGGACCGATGAGACAAAAGTGAAACTCTTTGGAAGGTGTGTGTCCAAGTATATCTGGCGTAGAAGGAACACTGCATTTCATAAAAAGAACATTATACCAACAGTAAAATATGGTGGTGGTAGTGTGATGGTCTGGGGCTGTTTAGCTGCTTCAGGACCCGGAAGACTTGCCGTGATAAAAGGAACTATGAATTCTGCTGTCTACCAAGAGATCCGGAAGGAGAATGTCCGACCATCTGTTCGTGTACTCAAGCTGAAACGAAGTTGGGTTCTGCAGCAGGACAATGATCCTAAACACACCAGCAAGTCCACCACCGAATGGCTGAAGAAAAACAAAATGAAGACTTTGGAGTGGCCTAGCCAAAGTCCTGACCTGAATCCTATTGAGATGTTGTGGTATGACCTTAAAAAGGCCGTTCATGCTCGAAAACCCTCTAATGTAACTGAATTAGGACAATTCTGCAAAGATGAGTGGGCCAAAATTCCTCCAGGACGCTGTAAAAGCCTCATTGCACATTATCGCAAACGCTTGGTTGCAGTTGTTGCTGCTAAGGGTGGCCCAACCAGTTATTAGGTTTAGGGGCAATCACTTTTCACACAGGGCCATGATGGTTTGGAATTTTTTTTCACCTTTAATAATAAACACCTTCATTTACAAATTGCATTTTGTGTTTACTTGTGTTGTCCTTGACTATTGTTTAAATTGGTTTGATGTTCCGAAACACTTAAATGTGACAAACATGCAAAGGAACAGGAAATGAGGAAGGGGGCAAACACTTTTTCACACCACTGTATGCTTCACCTCCTCATAAGTTTCCATTATTACTTGCTGCTCAGAAGGGGAGAAATATGCCGCACGCGTCGTCTCCATTTCTGCATCAGTAAATCTGTGATCGATACCGTGGTCTATTTAAGAAAGCCGTGAACGTACACTTATCCCAGCTATCTACACCTGGCTTGACATAGCTTCACCTGTTCATCCTGGCTTGGAAAACGTGCAACCGATTGATAGCCGTGATGAGCAGATCACACTAAGTCAAGCTACGCTTTTTCACTTATCCTGGATATCTTTATTCTGCTTTCGTGCAACAGGCCCCAGGTTACGGAGAAGCAAAAAACAACACCAAGAACACAGGACAAAAATGCAGGAGTTCTAGGAGCAGTTACTCAGAACCAAGTTACCGCAAACAATCTGGCGCTGAACAGGTGAACAGCCCGGGTAGATAAACTGTAGAGGTGATTAGTGGAATGTGCTGCAGCTGGGTTGGAATAGAGCAGGAGAGAGTGGCCACGCCCCTTGACATGGATCCTCAGTGTAGCTTGCCTCGGCAGGTGAAGACAAAACACAGACAGACACACAGGGAAAAAAGGGGAGGGAAAAACAAGCAAGACAGGGAAGAGTACAGCTGACCATAACAGTAACTGGCACACTTTTCCCCTATATTCAATAATAAAGCATTCCTGATGGTGGGAAGCTGATAACTGCCCCACAATGGGAACAAAGGGTAGTTTGTTGTCTAAATGACATTATCAGCAAGGTTGGCTTGTTAACATTCTCTGACTTGCAGAACACATTTGATCTACCGTGTTCCTCCTTTTTCTTTTACCTGCAGTTAAGGTCGGCACCCAAGGCAGTCCCTATGGCAGTGTACCTTGGCAGAGACCTTTGCCCATTCATCGTATTCAAAGTTATTTACTGTGCAGCCTAAAAACTTTGGTATGTGTCTAGGCTTATTCAGTTCTTGGTGGTATCTGGCCCTTCTCTTCTCTGCCCTTCTTATTGGGCACGTGGTTGCCAAGGAGAGGAGAGACACCCCCACACACAGTCCAAAACAAATGGCAAAGTGCTTTGTGTACAATTAAAAATCAAGTAGAACTAGCTTTAACTTCACCCCAGGAGGAGAATAGAGAGGAAGACAAAGCAGGGGTCACCATGACAACGAACATGAACACGTGCCAAACTCAACAAATAAAAAAAACTATTGGAATCTGGGCTGTCTCACTGAACCCTTAATTATACAATCACACTTGGTTTGAACATCCAAGCTGTGTGAAAGGTTGTTGTGGTGGGGCCCGGCTGGCCGTGAGTCTGTCCTGTTTATTATTTATTTTCTCTACCTTTGTTCTTGTTGCCCTGCCTTGTCCGCTGTTTTTCGCTTTTGTTTTTCCTTCCCTCTCATCTCCGAAGCCAGCTGATCACTCACACCTGTCTCCCGTCTACAATCAACAACCTTCTTCGCCACACCTGCCTGCCATCATCATTAACGTCCATATATCTACCCCAGCACTTCACTCATTCTTTACCTGATTGTTGACTCAGCAACTTGGGTGAACTTCAAGAGCAAATAGCTTCTTATTCATAATCCTTGTATCTTGAATGGTCTCTGTGCACTTACCCTTCTTGTGTCTTCCTTTTCAGTTTTACTCCAATCAGCTGGCTTTGGACTTCCCCCCTGGTCCTCCTCCCTTGGCGCCCCCCTTCGTCCTCTCCACTCTTCCAATTCTCCGCGTCGTGCCTGTTTCCAACCTCGTTGACTCTCCCACAGTCTTCAGCTCCCGGGCTCGCCCTCCCGCCATCCTTCGTGTCTGTGTCCTCCTCCTCGGTATACGCTCCCGGTCCCCGCAGGACTCAACCCCTGCATCCTTCGCCTGGTCCCCCAGTCATCGCTTGCCTCCCGGGCTCTCCACCCTCAGGTCCCGTGCTTCCACCTTCCCATTGCCCGCTTCCCCATTCCCTCTCTTCTTTAAATAAACACCTTCCCGTGAGTCGTGCGTTTGGGTCCGTCCTTCCGCCCTGTAACAAAAAGTTTATGACTTTAATTAAAGCATGGTGTTAACTGGTGCCACTGGAAGTTCTGCCGAATGTCCCTCATTTTCGGCCAGATGTCAGTTACCTTCCACTTTCTTTGTGTCTGCATTCTAAACACTGGTTCATTTAGGAGGACTATGGTCAACTGCTCCTCATGGGCCTGTTGCACAAAACCAGGATAAGGGATATTCAAGTTATCCTGGACGAATTTAGCTTTGACTTGGTTGCACAAAACCAGGTTGAATCAAACCCAGCCAAGTTACCATGGAGATTTATTCTTTGTGGCTAGCCTGGCACAGAGCAGGCTAACAGCCAGGTTAAGATTAATCCTGGAGTCTTATGTGTTAAATCAGCTGCCGCTGTGATTCCGACATTAACGTGTTTAACAGTTATTCCATTGTCATCTGAATGTGTTCTGCTTTATTTAAACATGCATTACTTGTCACAAGTTTGATTTAAACCCTACTATAGCAGTTGTTTAGATGGTTAGAAATGGTTGCACTGGCACCTAGATGTGGAGTGGCAATTCGGAGAGTTGGGACTTTTCCCTGTGGGACGGTGGTGTGTCAAGACTGCCTGGCATGGCCGCTGCCTGCCGGCAGACCTGTGCATCACGTCAGTGTTCTTGTTCTGTTCTTGTGTTGTGAATAAGGGTTTGAAATGAAGCCTAGAGTCCTTAGAGTCCATTTCCCGAGGAACATTAATTCCTTCTGCTCACTTTTAAAGCAAAGTAGGCTAAATAATACATTTTATTTATATTGTGCTTTAGGCTAATCAAAAGGCACTTTACGGTAAAACCAGCACATTTATCACATAAAAACAGATACAGCAATAAAACCAACACATGAAACTAGCATATTTAAAGCACTTAAAACACAGTTTAGCCTATAACTTTGTAAAAATGTGGAGTGACTAGTAGGCTAAGTAGATATTTTTACATCCTTATACACTCAGTCGGTCTATTGTAGTCTGTTGGGCTTTTTCTCTGTTTGATAACAGCCGTATTTACATTTTTGCATATTCTTCACCTCCTCGTTACCTTCCATTAGAAGCTGCTGCACATTGGGTGAAACATGCCTTCTCCATTTCTGCATCAGTAAATTTGTGATTGAGACCATGGTCTATTTAAGAAAGCTGTGAACGTGCACTTATCCCAGCTATCTACACCTGGCTGACATAGCTTCACTTGTTCATCCTGGCTCGGCAAAAGTGCAACCGATTAAGCCGCGATGAGCGGATCACACTAAGTAAAGCTGCGCTTTTTCACTTACCCTGGATATCTTTATCCTACTTTCGTGCAACCGGCCCCAGATCTCTGCTGGCTAATCTGAGTTTTCTGTTGCATCTCTCTCTCTCTGCATATCTCTCTCTCTCTCTCTCTCTCTCTGCATATCTCTCTCTCTCTCTCTCTGCATCTCTCTCTCTCTCTCTCTCTCTGCATCTCTCTCTCTCTCTCTCTCTCTGCATCTCTCTCTCTCTCTCTGCATCTCTCTCTCTGCATCTCTCTCGCTCTCTCTCTGCATCGGTGTGCGGCCGCCATGGTGAATGGAGAGGGGTTCTCCACGCTCACCAGGAAGCACGGCATCAAGATCAGTCCGAGCTTCCCGTGTAGCGTGGAGGACATTGGGTTAGCCGTGGGGGAGATGGTCGGGCACGGTAGCATTACAGTATTTCTGAGTTGCTAAAACACATTTTTTGAAAATTTCTCTCGCTTTCCCAAAACCTTAAACACAAATCACCAAACTTAAGCTACACTGTCAAAACCTTTTACTTGTCTTGCTATATCAAACAATTGCTTCAGAACTATGTTATCTTTACCCAAAACCAAACACTGTTTTCAGATATCACACACATCCAGCTAATGCATAAACACTACACAGCAGTCATTACACACTACAGAGATAAATGCAAAACACTGCACTCAAAGCAGAGCAGGGGAAAAATTTGATTTATTATGAAGTGCTTGCACAATCCTGCACACAAATAGTCACAAACAAAATATGCAGCAGATCGATAGCAATGTCTTGGAATCATTCTGCCTCAGCATCATGCCTCTGGGCATGGTCAGGCCACAGGACCTCATCAACGTCACAGGCAATCCTGTCCCTTGCTAAACAACGGGGAAAGAATCCTTTAGCATGACGAATCCAACCTTGAATCGATTCCACTCCAATGTTGTCACATGCTGCATCCATTGACTGAAGGAGATTTTCCTGTGCATAAGGAGTTCTGTCATAGACCTTCCACCTCCATGCAGAAAAAAATTCTTCAATGGGATTAAGGAAGGGCGAGTATGGTGGGAGGCACACATTTATAAAACGTGGGTTATTTTCAAACCACTCAGGGATTCTAGGACCACGGTGAAAGTTCACATTGTCCCAGATTACCACGTACATGGGATGCTCTGCCTGCTCATCACCTCTCTCTTCACGTCTCAGTAATGCTTCCTGTAGAGCATACAGAAACGTTATAAGATGGGCAGTGTTGTAAGGTCCTAAAGTCACATGGCGGTGAATAACCCCATAGCTGCTGATGGCAGCACATATGGTCACGTTGCCACCACGCTGCCCTGGCAACTCTACAATGGCTCGTTGACCAATAATATTGCGGCCTCTCCTTCTCCTCTTGGTGAGATTGAAGCCAGCTTCATCCAAGAAGATGCACTCATGAGGCCTCTCCATGGAATCCAGTTGAAACATTCTCTATAGAAATGAAAAAAAGTTCATTTTTGATATAACGTAAATGACATAGCATTCCAGGCTTAATGACTCTGTATACATGTGCTGCATTACATTCAACACAGTAAAGATGTACAGTAACTCAATAGTGCTTTATAATCTCTGGACATTACGTATTACTTACTTGTACATATTGATATCGTAGCTCTTTTACCCTCTCAGAATTTCTCTCAAATGGTACTCTGTAGACTTGTTTGAGACTTATCAGGTTGCGTTTCAGGACACGGTCAATTGTGGAGAGAGTCACACTGTTGATTCCTTCAAAGTTCTCGTTGTCTTCCTCAACTCGCTGTTGTATTTCTCGCAGACGAATGAGATTATTTTGAAGGACCATATTGACAATAATGGTCTCCTGCTCTTGTGAGAATATACCTCTCCTTCCACCGGCATGTGGCAGTCTTTCAATTCTAGCAAATAAAACATCTTGTTAGAATTGTACAGACAGACCTAATGCAATGTAACCAAATATGTAAAATACATAAAATATATATTTTTATGTAATACTGCAAGAAAAGGGCCAATTTTTAGAGATGTTACAGTAATTTACTGAGACATTCCACAACTGTACATACTGTACTGTAAGTTTGAGGGACCACAAATGATAGTACACTTACCGGTTGTGTTCTCTGAATGTCCTGACAATGGAGGCCACAGAGAACCTGCTTATATTTGGTTGAACACGTAGTCCTGCTTCCCTTATACTCATTCCATGAACCAGAACATGGTGTATGATTGTTGCTCTAATTTTATTGGAAATGATGGCTCTTGTTCCTCCTCCTCCTCCTCCTCCTCCTCCTCCTCCTCCTCCTCCTCCTCCTCCTCCTCCTCTTCCTCCTCCTCTTCCTCTTCCTTCTCTTCCACGTCCACGTCCACTTCTACTTCCACCTTCTCTCCTGCCCTCCATTGTGAAAATCACACATCCCATTTGGATTTGACCTGGCTTTATATCCCCATTACTGATTGGGTGCAACACATTACTGATTTGAAACAGGTGTGTTAAATTTTGAGTGCTTGTGTGTTACCGATGACAACAGTGTGTTACTTGTATTTCACTTTTGGGGCTGTGTTGTGCCATTCTGAGTTGAAGTGCACCAAAATGCTACATGTGCTTTTTGAATGACAATGTGTTTACAGTTTTGCACAAAGAGCGATTCCGATTTGCTAGCTGTGTCTAACCACATGAGAAGTGTTTAAAGTTCTACAAACTGTGTGCTTCAATCAATAAAGTGGTTTGTACACTTGCAACTTTGGTTTTGCGAATGGATTTTAGTGTTTTAGCAACTCAGAAATACTGTAAGTCGGCCTCTCGGATGAACAGCGCCGTGGTCTTGTTCCTGGAACGGGAGGAGAAAGTGAACCGGGTCATCGAGGCGGGCCTCACCGTGTGTGAAATGTTTGAGCAGGTGCTGCCGCTCGCTCAACCGGCCACGAAGGTGGTCCTGTCGAATGTGCCCCCATTCATCTCTGATGAGTTTCTCAGTAGAGAGTTGTCCAGACACGGGAGGATAGTTTCTCCCGTTAAAAAGATCCTGTCTGGCTGTAGATCTCCGTTACTGAAGCACGTAGTGTCCCACCGGAGACACCTGTATATGATACTGAACCATCTGAACGAGGAGCTCAACCTCCATTTCCATGTTAAAGTAGATGATTATGGGTACGTGATTTTTGCTTTTTTTTGTTTTGGTTGTGGGGAGGAGGGGCACACGGTGAGGGCCTGCCCGAGGCGGGGTGGTGCGGATTGCTCCCCCTGCTTGGTGGTCCGCTGCGGCCGATGCCCGCTCCGCGTGCTGCACAGCGGCGTGGGGGTGCCGTGTCTGACCAGATGCACCGGGTGAGTACTGTCGATACGCAGGGTGCTGGTGTGGATGTTGTGGGGGAGGATGTGACTGACGCTGTGTGTGGTACTGTGGGAGGGGCAGTGGGTGAGGGGGCTGCCGTTGACGGAGTTACACTTCCAGGTGATAGTGTGTCTAAGGGTCTGACAGGTGAGATCACGGACGCGCAGGAGGGACTGGCAGGGGAGGCTGGGGTGATAGTGGACATGCAGGAGGGACAGTCAGGGGGCTGGGGTGGTAGGGGACATGCAGGAGGGGCAGTCGGGGGAGATGCAGAACGTTGACATTTCAGGTGGGCAGGTGGAGGTGGTAGAGATGGAGGAAGGAGAGTCAGCTGTTAAGACCTTACTAGCTGCTAAATGCAGACGGAAGGCGTCCAAGACCCCCAGTGTGGCAAAAACTTGCAGAGTGAATGATGCGGGGGGGAGGACGGTCTGTCTGGAGGACAGTGAGAGTGGGGACTGTGTGTCTGATGGAAGTGAGACCCCCTCTTTCAGTAGCAGTCAACGTCGACAGCTCTATACTGCTGACAAAATTAAAAGTTTTCTGAGGCAGACTAAAAACCAGCATGGGGTGAAATTAGAGGATTTCTTCCCAGACCTGGCTCTGTTCTGCTCCTCCGTTAAGTTCCTCAGGAGCTGCTCAGAGGAGGCGGGGTTTACAGCCCAGGAAGGTTTTAGACTGAAGAAACTGGTGCTTAAAGCACAAAAACTAAAGAATGTTGATGATGGAGCATCCAGTTTTTCTAATTAATTTCTTGCTTTTTGTTTATGCTTTCCACATCTGCCTTACTATGGATGTCTTTAGAGTGGGGAGTTTAAATGTTAATGGAGCCAGAGATGTACACAGGAGGGAAAGTATTTATGAAACTTTACGTCTGAAACACATTGATGTTTTATTTTTACATGAGGCTGAGTGGAGGAGGGGGTGGGAGGGGGAGGTGGTGCTGAGCCATGGGAGCTCGGCCAGTGGGGGGGTGGGCATCCTCTTTTCAAAGAGTTTTTCACCAGTCTCTACTGAGGTGGAGCGGGTGGTGGAGGGCAGGCTGTTGGTGGTGACAGCAGGTTTTGAGCATTTTAAGGTTGTGTTTTTAAATGTGTATGCTCCGCCTACAGGCCCTGATAGGGTGGGGTTTTTATGGGTTTTAAACACTACGTTGAGTACTGTTATAAATGTGGACTTTTTAATTTTGGGGGGGGATTTTAATTGCACCGAGAATGATTGTTTAGACAGGAATCATTCAGAACCTCACGGTCCGTCCCAGAGAGAACTGAGACACATACCCATGACCAGGTGGATGTGTGAAGGAGGATGAATGGGGGGGGGCAGGCAGTATACCTGGGCTCACACCAGGGGGAATAACATCTCCCTGGCTAGGCTGGACCGTTTTTATTGTTTTAAACATCATTTTAATATTTTCCAACGGTGCTGGATGGTTCCTGTTGGTTTTAGTGATCATTCCTTGGTAATGTGCAATGTGTTGATTTCCAATATAAAACCGAAAAGTGCTTTTTGGCATTTTAATGCTACATTGTTGAGTGATGTCAATTTTAAGAGTGTGTTTAGGTTTTTCTGGAGTATTTATGTGACCAGGAAACCAGAATTTACCTCCCTGAGGCAGTGGTGGGATTGCGGGAAGGTGGAGATATGACAGCTCTGTCAGCAATACACTGTCAATGTCATTCGGGACATCACCGGGTCGATGAGGGATCTGGAGTTTGAGATTGTGGAATTGCAAAGTTTGGTGGATTCCACTGGAAGTTGGGGTCATGTTGAAGATCTCCAATCGAAAATGTCTGCCCCAATGCCCCCCTGAACCAGGGTTCAGGGGGCATTGGTCCGGTCCCGGTTTCAGAATGTGGCGCTGATGGACGCTCCGACTGGTTTCTTTTTTAGTCTGGAGAAGAAGAATGGGCAGAGCAGAGCTATTCATGCTCTGCGCTCTGCTACTGGACGAGAACTCAGAGAGCCGGGGGAGATCAGGAGGCGTGCAGTGGAGTTCTACTCGGAGCTTTACAGCAGCGAGTACAGAGGAGAAGAGGAGCTGTTTGAGTCCTTCTCTGAAGGGTTGCCCAAAGTCCCAGCAGACGTGAACGTTGAGCTAGAAGAACCTCTGGCTCTGCAGGAGCTGTACATGGCCCTGCAGAGTATGGAGGGGGGCAAGGCTCTGGGTATCGATGGGATCCCGGTGGAGTTCTACAGGGAGTTCTGGAGAAACTTGGGTGGAGATCTTTTGTCAGTTTTTAATGAGAGTTTTCACGATATGTTGCTGCCAATGAGCTGCAGGAGGGCAGTTATAACTCTCCTGCCCAAGAAAGGGGATCTGCAAGAGATCGGAAACTGGCGTCCTCTGTCCCTTCTCTGTACGGACTATAAGATCTTGTCCAAGGCTTTGGCCAACAGACTGAGAGGTGTGATGGAGATGGTGGACCAGACTTACTGTGTGCCTGGTAGGTCCGTCCTGGACAATGTGTCCTTAATTGGAGATATTTTGGACGTCTCTGGTTCTTTGGGTATTGACACTGGTCTTATTTCCTTGGACCAGGAAAAGGCTTTTGACCGGGTTGAGCACCTCTATCTCTGGAAGACTCTGGGGAGTTTTGGCCTCAATCCGTGTCTTAGAGCTATGATCAAGGTTTTGTACCGTGACATTGAGAGTGTGTTGAAAATCAATGGCGGCCTGAGTGCCCTTTTAAGGTGTGTAGGGGCTGAGGCAGGGCTGTCCTCTCTC
The DNA here is from genome assembly GCA_013375575.1 of Percina caprodes. Lineage (NCBI taxonomy): Eukaryota > Metazoa > Chordata > Actinopteri > Perciformes > Percidae > Percina > Percina caprodes. The sequence continues at coordinate 109,615 of JABXJD010000233.1, read as the reverse complement.
GGGTATGCTGTACTCACTCTCCATAGAGCCCTTGCTGAATAAGATAAGGGCTAATATTACAGGGCTGTCTGTGACAGGTTTTTACATAAAACATGTTTTATCAGTGTATGCAGATGATGTTATTGTTTTTGTTGGAAATCAGGGGGATGTGGACACGTTGCAAACTGTTGTCAAGGATTTTGGGACGGTATCATCCGCTAGGGTTAATTGGGGTAAAAGTGAAGCTCTGGCAGTTGGGAGTTGGACGGGGGGTCTGCCCAGCCTTCCAGGAGGTCTGGTGTGGAAGAAAGATGGTCTGAAATATCTGGGTGTGTACCTTGGTGACGAGACCATTGTCAAAAAGAACTGGGAGGGGGTGGTAGAGAAGGTGGAAGGTCGGCTAAATAAGTGGAAATGGCTGAAACCTCAACTGTCGTTTAGAGGCAGAGCATTAATTATTAATAATCTGGTGGCGTCTGCTCTGTGGCACCGGCTGGCCTGTATGGAGCCCCCTAAAGGACTCATTAACAAGGTTCAAGCCTTGTTGGTGAGTTTCTTTTGGGAAAAGTTGCATTGGGTCTCTCAGAGTGTTTTATTTTTACCAAAGGAGGAGGGTGGGCACGGCCTGGTGCATATTGAAAGCAGGATGGCAACTTTCAGGGTACAGTTTGTGCGTAAATATCTCATGGGTCCAAGTGATTTGGTCTGGAGAGATGTGACGAGTACCTTGTTAAGACGGTCTGCTGGTCTGGGGTTGGATACCGCTCTGTTTTTAATGGGTTTTAAGTTTGTAAAATTGTGTGGGTTATCTCCTTTTTATCAGTCGATTTTTAAAATATGGAACTGTTTTAAGTGGAGGAGAGTTGAGCCTACGTGCTCTCTACACTGGCTGTTGCAGGAGCCCCTCATCCATGGGTCCAGGATGGACGTTCAGGACTGCAGGACACCGGGCCTCACCAGCATGCTGTGCGCCGCTGGAGCTGTCACCCTAAGGAGGATAGTGGAGGTGGCCGGGCCGGGGCTGACTGATGCATCGGCTGTGGCTTCTCTTCTGGGGCAGAGATCTCTTCGCCAGACCAGGACTGTTCTGGAGAGGTGATCTGTGAAACTGACGGAGGGTGAACGTCAGATGCTCCTGGATTACTGTGTTGGGGTCGACATTCCTGATGAGAGCGATCCTTTTCCGGAGTTGGGATTTGTTCCTAAACTGGATGGTTTTTCTGGGGATTTTTTAACTGTGGCGGACTCAAGGGTTGTGGACCTGTATACCGTCACGGGGAAGGGTTTGTACAAGTCTTGTGTGAAATTCCTGAACAGATATAAGCTGGAGGGTAGAGTGGACACGGTGTGGAGGCAGAGACTAGGGGTGGACAGTGGTGTGAAACCTGCCTGGAGGGTTCTGTATAAACCTCCTCTGCCGAAGAGGACTGGGGATCTACAGTGGAGGATTTTACACGGCGCCATCGCTGTGAATGCTTTCGTTTCTGTTCTCAACCCGACAACTTTGCCTGGATGTCCTTTTTGTGGACAAGTAGAGACGGTTTTTCACTGCTTTTCTGAGTGCCAGAGACTCTGGCCTCTATTTGAGGTGCTAAAGACGGTCTTTCTGAGCTTTGGTGTGATGTGGTCTGCAGTTACTTTCATCTTTGGGGCCGGCTATAGACAAGCTGATGCTTCCAAATGGCAGCTGCTTAATCTGCTTGGTGGAGAAGCCAAGATGTCCATCTATAGTAGCAGGAAGCGTAGAGTAGAGGACAGGTCGGGACAGGAAGCACTTCCTGTTTTCATCTCTCTGGTGAAAGCCAGGGTCTGGGTTGATTTTATAAAGCTATGAATGACATCGACGTGTTTAGGGACCAGTGGTGTTATAAAGAAGCATTATGCTCCGTTACAGGAGGAGATATGGTGTTTAACGGTGTGTTTCGGTAGATGTGTGGATGACTGTTTTGTTAATGTGCAATATTTCTTATGGCTCTATTTATTATTGAAGAAATACATGTTGTGTTGATTTGGTAAAATAAAGTGTTTTTGAAAAATCAAATCTCTCTCTGCATCTCTCTCTCTCTGCATCTCTCTGCATCTCTCTCTCTCTCTGCATCTCTCTCTGCATCTCTCTCTCTCTCTGCATATCTCTCTCTCTGCATCTCTCTCTCTGCATCTCTCTCTCTCTCTGCATCTCTCTCTCTCTCTGCATCTCTCTCTCTCTCTCTCTCTCTCTCTCTCTCTCTCTCTCTGAGTGGAACATGGAGTGAGTGGTGTGCTGAGAGTGAATGGAGACGTGGTTTCTGTGAGTAATTACTAACTTTTTCTATCTTTTACTAACTTTCTATGGTGTAGGGAGTGTGTGTGCTTGTGGTTGTGTTGCTGTTTTGGCTGTTGGTGCGTCTTTTCGGGAGTTTCGGTGAGGTTTGTGTGTGTTTGTGTGCGTGGCTCTGCCACCGGCATAGCGTTCACCACGCTGAGCCGTAAGCACGGGTTCAAGGTGTCTCCGGGGTTCTCGGTGGAAGAGTGCAGCCTGGCCGTGGGGGAGAAGATCGGCCACGGTAGCATCAGGTCGGCCGCCCGGATGAACGGTGCGGTTGTGGTGTTTGTGGACAGCGTGGACAAAGCTAACGCTGTGGTGGAGTCGGGGCTCGTTATAAATGACGCGCTGGTCTCGGTGACTCCGCTAGCTACACCGGCTACTAGAGTCACCGTCTCCAACATCCCGCCGTTCATCCGGGACGACGTCCTGCAGAGGGAGCTGGGCCGGTACGGCAAGGTAGTGTCCCCGTTCAGGATGCTGCCGTCGGGCTGCAAGTCTCCTCTGCTGAGACATGTCGTGTCTCACAGGAGACAGGTGCTGATGATCCTGAATAAAAAGGATGAGGAGTTAAATCTGGTGTTCAGGCTCAAGGTGGAGGGGTTTGATTATGTTGTTTTTGTAAATTCGGGGACATTTAAATGTTTTGGCTGTCGGGGGGAGGGGCATTTAGTCAGAGCCTGCCCTGAAAAGACTCAGACAAGAGCTGAACGTGGCGGTGGGAATGCTGAACCGGGTCAAGGTGGAATCCAGCCTGTGGTTCTGCCTGAGGTGGTAGAGTTTCAGCCTCAGATGGGACAGGAGGCTGGAGGTCAGTCTGTAGTCAGGTCTCCTGGTCTTAATGTGGGGGACAAATTAGACCGGGTCGGCTCGGCTGGGGCCGGGCTGCCTGTTTTCCCTGATGGGGACGGGCTGCCTGTGGTCCCTGATGGGGACGGGCTGCCTGTGGTCCCTGATGGGGCTGAGCTGCCTGTGGTCCCTGATGGAGCTGGGCTGTCTGTGGTCCCTGATGGAGATGGGCTGGCTGTGGTCCCTGATGTCCCAGTAGGGGACCCAGTGAGGATTACTGAGGTTGTTATGGGTGAGACTGACACTGTGCTTAGTTTGTCTGCGAGGAAACGTAAACCAAGGGACAAGAAAATGGTCTCTCAGGCCAAAAAGGTGTCAGTGAGGGAGGAGGAGGAGATGATGGAGGGGGAGGGGGTGGTGGAGGAAGAGGTCTGTCCTGGTGTCAGTCAGCCTCTTACTGACTCGCAGGTCTCTGTGGGCTCGGTGCTGGATGAGCTGTATCCAGTCCAACTAATACGAAAGTTCCTCCAGAAAACTAAAAACAACAAAAATGTGATTCTCGACGACCATTTTGACAACAAAGCCGTTTTGTTGTCCTCAATCAGAAATCAGATGAATCTGAGGGGGGACGGGGGCTTCACAGAACCTGAGTACTATAGGTTAAAGAAACTGGTCCTGAGGATCAAACTTGAGCTTTTAAATGATGAAGATGATGACATGTAGGACGGTCTTCACCTTGTTTTATCTGGTCTGTGTCTGTCTCATCACTGCTGACATCATGAGTCATTTTAAGATCTCCACCCTCAACATGAATGGAGGCAGAGATGTGAGGAAGAGGGCTCGCCTCTTTGAGTTCCTGAAACTTAAAAGAATAGATGTGGCCATGTTGCAGGAAACTCACAGCAACGCTGCTAACGAGACGGACTGGGGGAGGGAATGGGATGGGGGGGTGGTTTTAAGTCACATTAGCAGCACCAGTGGGGTGTAGCGCTCCTTTTGCCAAAAGCTTTCTGCCTGTGTCCCACACTGTGGAGGACAAGGTGAAGGGCAGACTCTTAGTGGTCGGGCCCGGTATGAGCTTTTAATCTGGTTTTTATTAACGTGTACGCTCCGAACTTCGTCTGGAAGGGGGGCCATGCAGGGCTAAAACAATACACCTGGGTTCATTGTAGGGAGGATCGGTTGACTATGGCCAGGTTGGACAGGTTTTATTGTTTTAAGCACCATTTTAATGTTTTTAAAGGGTGCTCCATATGGCCTGTTGGTTTTTCTGACCATTCCTGTGTGTCCTGTGATATTTTTATTGCCAATATCAAACCTAGGTCTGCGTATTGGCATTTTAACACTGCTTTGCTTTTAGATGCGCATTTTACGGATGTTTTTAGGTTTTTTTGGAAGGGTTTTAGGGAAACGAAGGGAGATTTTAGTTCACTGAGGCAGTGGTGGGACGTTGGCAAGGCTGACATCAAGCAGCTCTGTCAGCAGTACACTCTCAACGTTTCTCGGGACATTACTGAGTCTATGAAGGATCTGGAGATATCCATGTGGACCTGCAGAGTTCTGCTGGGTCCACAGGAAATCGAGGCTGCATTGATGACCTCAAGTCCAAAAAAGCCGCTTTGGCGGACCTGCTGGGCTTGAAGGCACAAGGGGCACTGATCCGGTCCCGGTTCCAGAGCGCCGCACTCATGGACTCGCCGACCAAATTTTTCTTCGGCCTAGAAAAGAAGAACGGTCAGAGCAGGATGATACACGCTCTGAGGTCGGCGGGAGGCCAGGAACTGTCCAAGGCATCGCAGATACGGGAGAGAGCCATGGAGTTCTACTCCGACCTCTACAGGTCGGAGTACGAGGATGATGACGAGGCCTTCGATGGCTTCTGCAGGGGCTGCCCACAGTTTCTGTGGATGACAACCGGGAGTTGGAGGTGCCCCTGACTGAGGAGGAGGTGTTTGGGGCTTTGTCGAGCATGCAGGGGGGAAAGGCCTCTGGCATCGATGGTCTGCCCCCGGAGTTCTACAGAACTTTCTGGGAGGACATGAAACTGGACGTTATCGATGTTTTTAAGGACTGTTTTGTCAACGGACGGCTTCCTCAGAGTTCCCGGAGGGCAGTGTTGACTCTCCTCCTGAAGAAAGGGGACTTAACTGACATTCGGAACTGGAGGCCTCTCTCACTGTTATGCTCGGACTACAAACTACTGTCCAAGGTCCTGGCCACCAGGCTGAAGCGGGTGCTGGGCCGGGTCATCCATATTAACCAAACCTACTGCGTGCCCGGCAGGTCCATTGTTGACAATGTGTCATTGATTCGTGATATTTTGACCGTCTCTGGTTCGTTGGGTTTAGAAACTGGTCTGGTTTCATTGGACCAGGAAAAGGCGTTTGACCGGGTTGAGCACCGTTACCTGTGGAAGGTGTTGGACCGGTTTGGCCTCAGCCCTGGTTTCATTGCCAAGATGAAGGTCATGTATGAGAACGTTGAGAGTGTGCTGAAGATTAATGGAGGCTTATGTAAGCCTTTCCCGGTGACCCGGGGGATCAGACAGGGCTGCTCCAAGTCAGGGATGCTGTATGCTCTGTCCATTGAGCCCATGTTGCACAATGTCCGCTCTTTTATCAATGGCCTCGTTTTACCTGGTTTTAACACTCGTTTTACTGTTTCGGCCTACGCAGACGACATCGTCATCTTCACGCAGAACCAGACGGATGTGGACGTTTTGGGACACATTGTCACAGTCTTTCAGAAACTCTCGGCTACCAGGGTGAACTGGACCAAAAGTGAGGCCCTGGCAGTGGGGAAGTGGGCTGGAGGTCTCCCTCTGCTACCGGGTGGGTTGTCCTGGAAGAGGGAGGTTTCAAGTACCTGGGGGTTTTCCTGAGTGATCAAACCACCATGGCCTTGAATTGGGATGGGGTGGTTGAACGGGTGGAGGGGAAGTTGGGTAGATGGAGGTGGCTGCTTCCCCACCTGTCCTACAGAGGCAGGGTGCTGGTCGTTAACAATCTTGTCGCATCCTGCCTCTGGCATAGGCTCAAATGTATGGAGCCCCCTGCTGGTCTGCTGAAGAAGTTACAGTCCATCATTCTGGATTTTATCTGGGACGGTCTTCACTGGGTTCCTCAGTGTGTTTTATTTTTGCCTAAGGAGGAGGGGGGGCAAGGGTTGGTTGATTTGTTTTGCCGGACGGCTGCTTTTAGATTGCAGTTTGTACAGCGTTTTTTATGTGGTGATGATGATGTCGTCTGGAGGCCCGTAGCCAGCACCATTTTAAGGGGGGTGGCGGGTCTGGGGCTGGATGCGTCTTTGTTTTTAGTGGACTGTGGTTTTATCCCTTTGTGTGATTTGCCTCATTTTTATCAAGGACTTTTTAAAGTGTGGAAGCTTTTTAAATGGACCAGACTGGAGCCTGCTGCATCTCTGTTCTGGCTCCTGGAGGAGCCTCTGGTTTGGGGGGCCCGGCTTGACCTTCAAGATGGCGGCAGACCGGGTCTCACTGGGAGGCTGACTGGAGTGACGAAGCTGAGGGGGATCGTGGAAGCTGCTGGTCCCGGTTTCCTGAACGCGGAGGCAGTGGCCTCTCTGCTGGGCCTGAGGTCGGCCCGCCAAACCAGAACTATCCTAACTGAATGGACTAAGAGACTGGATGCTGCGGAATCTGAGATGCTGCGGGGCTACTTTAATGGGTCTGACACCCCCGATTCCACTGACCCTTTTCCTGATATTGGGTTTTTAATTGTGCACACTGGCCCGTCGGCCCGGCGTGTGTTACCGTCTGTTGTGGACCTGCACATGCAGACTGGAAAGGGATTTTACAAGTACTGTGTTCTGGCCATCCACAGGAAGACTCTGTGTGGGAGGAAGGACCTGGTGTGGACGGACAGACTGCCCCCAGACAGGAAGCCAGTGTGGAGACTCTTTTATAGCCTACGCTGAGCAAGAGGTCTGGAGACCTGCAGTGGCGGATCCTCCACGGGGCTCTGGCGGTTAATGTCTTTCTGGCCAGGATTGATCCCGCCGTGTCCTCCTCGTGTCCTTTCTGTCCCCTCAATGAGACAGTCATACACTGCTACAAGAATCAAGAATCAAGAACTTTATTTGCCATTTGTGTTTTTACACATTGGAACTCTTGTGCGGTTATTACTCAGAAAGTCAAAACAAGTTTAAAAAGACACACAAAGCATTTACATTATAAATAGGTAACATTACACAAAACCATTAAAGAGTACAAATAAAAGTAAATAAATTGCCTTCCTAAAATTGCCAAAAAATATAATTGTATATTGCCATTGCCCCTAAAAACAGCCCCTTATAAAATATTAAAATGCACAACTATTATTAAATAATAAAGAAGATACACAGGTATATTGCTACCTGGACTGTCCTAGACTGAGGCCTCTTTTTAACATGTTGAGGACTGTGTTTCTGGACTGTGGGGAGGTTTTTACTGAGTCTGCTTTTATTTTTGGTGCTGGCTACGACAAACACAATGCCAGGAAGTGGCAACTGTTGAATTTTATTGTGGGTCAGGCCAAACTATCGATCTATAAGACCAGGAAGAACCGGGTGGACAACGTGTCCGGCCGAGGGCTGGAGGACATGTTTGTCTGTCTGGTGAAGGCCAGGGTGTGGGTGGACTTCAGGTTCCTGTCTCTGATGAGGGACATTCATGGTTTTGTGGACCAGTGGTGTTTCACCATGGCGGTGTGTTCTGTGCAGGGGGGGGAGCTCGTCTTCCACTCGGTGTTTCTGTGTTAGTTTGATATTAATATTTATTTTGTGTATTTGTGAAGCGATGACGTGATGGTGAAGGTCTGGAGAACGTTGTGTTATCTGGAAAATAAATGTCCAAAAATCTCTCTCTGCATCTCTCTGCATCTCTCTCTCTCTGCATCTCTCTCTCTCTCTGCATCTCTCTCTCTCTCTGCATCTCTCTCTCTCTCTGCATTTCTCTGCATCTCTCTCTCTGCATCTCTCTCTCTCTCTCTCTCTGCATTTCTCTCTCTCTCTCGCTGCATCTCTCTCTCTCTCTGCATCTCTCTCTCTCTCTGCATCTCTCTCTCTGCATCTCTCTCTCTCTCCATCTCTCTCTCTCTCTCTCTGCATCTCTCTCTCTGCATCTCTGCATCTCTCTCTCTGCATCTCTCTCTGCATCTCTCTCTCTCTCTCTGCATCTCTACATCTCTCTCTCTGCATCTCTGCTTCTCTCTCTCTCTGCATCTCTGCATCTCTCTCTGCATCTCTGCAACTCTCTCTGCATCTCTCTCTCTCTCTGCATCTCTCTCTCTCTGCATCTCTCTCTCTCTCTCTGTCTGCATCTCTGCATCTCTCTCTCTGCATCTCTCTCTGCATCTCTCTCTCTCTGCATCTCTCTCTCTCTGCATCTCTCTCTCTGCATCTCTGCATCTCTCTCTTTCTCTGCATCTCTCTCTCTGCAGAGAGAGATGCAGAGATGCAGAGAGAGAGAGAGATGCAGAGATGCAGAGAGAGAGATGCAGAGATACAGAGAGAGAGATGCAGAGAGGAGAGAGAGAGAGATGCAGAGATGCAGAGAGAGAGAGAGAGAGATGCAGAGAGAGATGCAGAGAGAGAGAGATGCAGAGAGAGAGAGATGCAGAGATGCAGAGAGAGTTGGAGAGAGAGAGATGCAGAGATGCAGAGAGAGAGATCTGAGAGATGCTGCGAGATGCAGAGAGAGAGATGCAGAGATGCAGAGAGAGATGCAGGGATGCAGAGAGAGATGCAGAGATGCAGAGAGAGATGCAGAGATGCAGAGAGAGATGCAGAGAGAGAGATGCAGAGAGAGTTAGAGAGAGAGAGATGCAGAGAGAGAGAGATGCAGAGATGCATCTCTGCATCTCTCTCTCTGCATCTCTGCATCTCTCTCTGCATCTCTGCGTCTCTCTCTGCATCTCTGCATCTCTCTCTCTGCATCTCTCTCTCTCTGCATCTCTGCATCTCTCTCTCTGCATCTCTGCATCTCTCTCTGCATCCCTGCATCTCTCTCTGCATCTCTGCATCTCTCTCTGCATCTCTCTCTCTCTGCATCTCTGCATCTCTCTCTCTCTGCATCTCTGCATCTCTCTCTGCATCTCTCTCTCTCTGCATCTCTCTCTGCATCTCTGCATCTCTCTCTCTCTGCATCTCTCTCTCTGCATCTCTCTCTCTCTGCATCTCTCTCTCTCTCTCTCTGCATCTCTGCATCTCTCTCTCTCTCTCTCTCTCTCTCTGCATCTCTCTCTGCATCTCTGCATCTCTGCATCTCTCTCTCTGCATCTCTGCATCTCTCGCTCTCTGCATCTATCTCTGCATCTCTATCTCTCGGCATCTCTCTCTGTCTCTGCATCTCTGCATCTCTCTCTCTCTGCATCTCTCTCTGCATCTCTCTCTGCATCTCTGCATCTCTCTCTCTCTCTGCATCTTTGCATCTCTCTCTGCATCTCTCTCTCTCTCTGCATCTCTACATCGCTCTCTCTCTCTGCATCTCTGCATCTCTCTCTCTCTCTGCATCTCTCTCTGCGTCTCAGCATCTTTCTCTCTGCATTTCTGCATCTCTCTCTCTCTCTCTGCATCTCTCTCTCTGCATCTCTCTCTCTGCATCTCTCTCTGCATCTCTCTCTCTCTCTGCATCTCTGCATCTCTCTCTCTCTCTCTGCATCTCTCTCTGCATCTCTGCATCTCTCTCTCTGCATCTCTCTCTCTCTGCATCTCTCTCTCTGCATCTCTGCATGTCTCTCTGCATCTCTGCATCTCTCTCTCTCTGCATCTCTGCATCTCTCTCTCTGCATCTCTGCATCTCTCTCTCTCTGCATCTCTCTCTCTGCATCTCTCTCTGCATCTCTCTCTCTCTCTGCATCTCTACATCGCTCTCTCTCTCTGCATCTCTGCATCTCTCTCTCTCTCTGCATCTCTCTCTGCATCTCTCTCTGCATCTCTGCATCTCTCTCTCTCTGCATCTCTCTCTGCATCTCTCTCTGCATCTCTGCATCTCTCTCTCTCTCTGCATCTTTGCATCTCTCTCTGCATCTCTCTCTCTCTCTGCATCTCTACATCGCTCTCTCTCTCTGCATCTCTAAATCTCTCTCTCTCTCTGCATCTCTCTCTGCGTCTCAGCATCTTTCTCTCTGCATTTCTGCATCTCTCTCTCTCTCTCTGCATCTCTCTCTCTGCATCTCTCTCTCTGCATCTCTCTCTGCATCTCTCTCTCTGCATCTCTCTCTCTCTCTCTGCATCTCTCTCTGCATCTCTGCATCTCTCTCTCTGCATCTCTCTCTCTCTGCATCTCTCTCTCTGCATCTCTGCATCTCTCTCTGCATCTCTGCATCTCTCTCTCTCTGCATCTCTGCATCTCTCTCTCTGCATCTCTGCATCTCTCTCTCTCTGCATCTCTCTCTCTGCATCTCTCTCTGCATCTCTCTCTCTCTCTGCATCTCTACATCGCTCTCTCTCTCTGCATCTCTGCATCTCTCTCTCTCTCTGCATCTCTCTCTGCGTCTCAGCATCTTTCTCTCTGCATTTCTGCATCTCTCTCTCTCTCTCTGCATCTCTCTCTGCATCTCTCTCTCTGCATCTCTCTCTGCATCTCTCTCTCTGCATCTCTGCATCTCTCTCTCTCTCTCTGCATCTCTCTCTGCATCTCTGCATCTCTCTCTCTCTGCATCTCTCTCTCTCTGCATCTCTCTCTCTGCATCTCTGCATCTCTCTCTCTCTGCATCTCTCTCTCTCTGCATCTCTGCATCTCTCTCTCTGCATCTCTGCATCTCTCTCTCTCTGCATCTCTCTCTCTGCATCTCTCTCTGCATCTCTCTCTCTCTCTGCATCTCTCTCTCTCTCTGCATCTCTCTCTACATCTCTGCATCTCTCTCTCTGCATCTCTGCATCTCTCTCTCTCTGCATCTATCTCTGCATCTCTCTCTCTCTCTGCATCTCTGCATCTCTCTCTGCATCTCTGCATCTCTCTCTCTGCATCTCTCTCTCTCGCTCTGCATCTCTCTCTCTCTGTATCTCTCTCTCTCTGCATCTCTCTCTGCATCTCTCTCTCTCTGTCTCTCTCTCTCTCTCTGAGTGGAAGCATGGAGTGAGTAGTGTGCTGAGAGTGAATGGAGACGTGGTTTCTGTGAGTAATTACTAACTTTTTCTATCTTTTACTAACTTTCTATGGTGTAGAGAGTGTGTGTGCTTGTGGTTGTGTTGCTGTTTTGGCTGTTGGTGCGTCTTTTCAGGGTTTTCGGTGAGGTTTGTGTGTGTGTGTGTGTGTGTGTGTGTGTGTGTGTGTGTGGCTCCGCCACCGGCATGGCGTTCACCACGCTGAGCCGTAAGCACGGGTTCAAGGTGTCTCCGGGGTTCCCGTGCTCGGTGGAAGAGTGCAGCCTGGCCGTGGGGGAGAAGATCGGACACGGCAGCATCAGGTCGGCCGCCCGGCCGTGGTGTTTGTGGACAGCGTGGACAAAGCTAACGCTGTGGTGGAGTCGGGGCTCGTTATCAATGACCCGCTGGTCTCGGTGACTCCGCTAGCTACTCCGGCTACTAGAGTCACCGTCTCCAACATCCCGCCGTTCATCTGGGACGACGTCCTGCAGAGGGAGCTGGGCCGGTACGGCAAGGTAGTGTTCCCGTTCAGGATGCTGCCGTCGGGCTGCAAGTCTCCTCTGCTGAGACATGTCGTGTCTCACAGGAGACAGGTGCTGATGATCCTGAATAAAAAGGATGAGGAGTTAAATCTGGTGTTCAGGCTCAAGGTGGAGGGGTTTGATTATGTTGTTTTTGTAAATTCGGGGACAGTTAAATGTTTTGGCTGTCGGGGGAAGGGGCATTTAGTCAGAGCCTGCCCTGAAAAGACTCAGACAAGAGCTGAACGTGGCGGAGGGAATTATGAACCGGGTCAGGGTGGAGACCGGCCAGTGGTTCTGCCTGAGGTGGTAGAGGTTCAGCCTCAGATGGGACAGGAGGCTGGAGGTCAGTCTGTAGTCAGGTCTCCTGGTCTTAATGCGGGGGACAACTTAGACCTGGTCGGCTCGGCTGGGGCCGGGCTGCCTGTTTTCCCTGATGGGGAGGGGCTGCCTGTGGTCCCTGATGGGGCTGAGCTGCCTGTGGTCCCTGATGGGGCTGAGCTGCCTGTGGTCGCTGATGGAGCTGGGCTGTCTGTGGTCCCTGATGGAGATGGGCTGGCTGTGGTCCCTGATGTCCCAGCAGGGGACCCAGTGAGGATTACTGAGGTTGTTATGGGTGAGACTGACACTGTGCTTAGTTTGTCTGCGAGGAAACGTAAACCAAGGGACAAGAAAACGGTCTCTCAGGCCAAAAAGGTGTCAGTGAGGGAGGAGGAGGAGATGATGGAGGGGGAGGTGGTGGTGGAGGAAGAGGTCTGTCCTGGTGTCAGTCAGCCTCTTACTGACTCGCAGGTCTCTGTGGGCTCGGTGCTGGAGGAGCTGTATCCAGTCCAACTAATACGAAAGTTCCTCCAGAAAACTAAAAACAACAGAAATGTGATTCTCGACGACCATTTTGACAACAAAGCCGTGTTGTTGTCCTCAATCAGAGCTCAGATGAATCTGAGGGGGGACGGGGGCTTCACAGAACCTGAGTACTATAGGTTAAAGAAACTGGTCCTGAGGATCAAACTTGAGCTTTTAAATGATGAAGATGATGATGACATGTAGGACGGTCTTCACCTTGTTTTATCTGGTCTGTGTCTGTCTCATCACTGCTGACATCATGAGTCATTTTAAGATCTCCACCCTCAACATGAATGGAGGCAGAGATGTGAGGAAGAGGGCTCGCCTCTTTGAGTTCCTGAAACTTAAAAGAATAGATGTGGCCATGTTGCAGGAAACTCACAGCAACGCTGCTAACGAGACGGACTGGGGGAGGGAATGGGATGGGGGGGTGGTTTTAAGTCACATTAGCAGCACCAGTGGGGGTGTAGCGCTCCTTTTTGCCAAAAGCTTTCTGCCTGTGTCCCACACTGTGGAGGAAAGGGTGGAGGGCAGACTCTTAGTGGTCCGGGCCCGGTATGAGCTTTTTAATCTGGTTTTTATTAACGTGTACGCTCCGACCTCAGGACCGGACAGGGTTCTTTTTTTAAATGAACTCGTTACAGTTTTAACTGAGTATGAACCGGAGGACTATTTATTTGTGGGGGGTGATTTTAACTGTACACAGGATGATGGTCTGGACAGGAACCACAGCGAGCCTCATGCTGCATCCAAGAGGGCCATCCAGCAGCTGGTGGTCACCCACGGCTTGGCTGACGTCTGGAGGGGGGGCCATGCAGGGCTGAAACAATACACCTGGGTTCATTGTAGGGAGGATCGGTTGACTATGGCCAGGTTGGACAGGTTTTATTGTTTTAAGCACCATTTTAATGTTTTTAAAGGGTGCTCCATATGGCCTGTTGGTTTTTCTGACCATTCCTGTGTGTCCTGTGATGTTTTTATTGCCAATATCAAACCTAGGTCTGCGTATTGGCATTTTAACACTGCTTTGCTTTTAGATGCACATTTTAGGGATGTTTTTAGGTTTTTTTGGAAAGGTTTTAGGGAAACGAAGGGGGATTTTAGTTCACTGAGGCAGTGGTGGGACGTTGGCAAGGCTGACATCAAGCAGCTCTGTCAGCAGTACACTCTCAACGTTTCTCGGGACATTACTGAGTCTATGAAGGATCTGGAGATATCCATCGTGGACCTGCAGAGTTCTGCTGGGTCCACAGGAAATCGAGGCTGCATTGATGACCTCAAGTCCAAAAAAGCCGCTTTGGCGGACCTGCTGGGCTTGAAGGCACAAGGGGCACTGATCCGGTCCCGGTTCCAGAGCGCCGCACTCATAGACTCGCCGACCAAATTTTTCTTCGGCCTAGAAAAGAAGAACGGTCAGAGCAGGATGATACACGCTCTGAGGTCAGCAGGAGGCCAGGAACTGTCCGAGGCGTCGCAGATACGGGAGAGAGCCGTGGAGTTCTACTCCGACCTCTACAGGTCGGAGTATGAGGATGATGACGAGGCCTTCGATGGCTTCTGCCGGGGGCTGCCCACAGTTTCTGTGGATGACAACCGGGAGTTGGAGGTGCCCCTGACTGAGGAGGAGGTGTTTGGGGCTTTGTCGAGCATGCAGGGGGGAAAGGCCCCTGGCATCGATGGTCTGTCCCCGGAGTTCTACAGAACTTTCTGGGAGGACATGAAACTGGACGTTATCGATGTTTTTAAGGACTGTTTTGTCAACGGACTGCTTCCTCAGAGTTCCCGGAGGGCAGTGTTGACTCTCCTCCCGAAGAAAGGGGACTTAACTGACATTCGGAACTGGAGGCCTCTCTCGCTGTTATGCTCGGACTACAAACTACTGTCCAAGGTCCTGGCCACCAGGCTGAAGCGGGTGCTGGGCCGGGTCATCCATATTAACCAAACCTACTGCGTGCCCGGCAGGTCCATTGTTGACAATGTGTCATTGATTCGTGATATTTTGACCGTCTCTGGTTCGTTGGGTCTAGAAACTGGTCTGGTTTCATTGGACCAGGAAAAGGCGTTTGACCGGGTTGAGCACCGTTACCTGTGGAAGGTGTTGGACCGGTTCGGCCTCAGCCCTGGTTTCATTGCCAAGATGAAGGTCATGTATGAGAACGTTGAGAGTGTGCTGAAGATTAATGGAGGCTTATGTAAGCCTTTCCCGGTGACCCGGGGGATCAGACAGGGCTGCTCCAAGTCAGGGATGCTGTATGCTCTGTCCATTGAGCCCATGTTGCACAATGTCCGCTCTTTTATCAGTGGCCTCGTTTTACCTGGTTTTAACACTCGTTTTACTGTTTCGGCCTACGCAGACAACATCGTCATCTTCACGCAGAACCAGCAGGATGTGGATGTTTTGGGACACGTTGTCACAGTCTTTCAGAGACTCTCGGCTGCCAGGGTGAACTGGGCAAAAAGTGGGGCCCTGGCAGTGGGGAAGTGGGCTGGAGGTCTCCCTCTGCTACCGGGTGGGTTGTCCTGGAAGAGGGGGGTTTCAAGTACCTGGGGGTTTTCCTGGGTGATCAAACCACCATGGCCTTGAATTGGGATGGGGTGGTTGAACGAGTGGAGGGGAAGTTGGGTAGATGGAGGTGGCTGCTTCCCCACCTGTCCTACAGGGGCAGGGTGCTGGTCGTTAACAATCTGGTCGCATCCTGCCTCTGGCATAGGCTCAAATGTATGGAGCCCCCTGCTGGTCTGCTGAAGAAGTTACAGTCCATCATTCTGGATTTTATCTGGGACGGTCTTCACTGGGTTCCTCAGTGTGTTTTATTTTTGCCTAAGGAGGAGCCCCCCTCGCAAGGGTTGGTTGATTTGTTTTGCCGGACGGCTGCTTTTAGATTGCAGTTTGTACAGCGTTTTTTATGTGGTGATGATGATGTCGTCTGGAGGCCCGTAGCCAGCACCATTTTAAGGGGGGTGGCGGGTCTGGGGCTGGGTGCGTCTTTGTTTTTAGTGGACTGTGGTTTTATCCCTTTGTGTGATTTGCCTCATTTTTATCAAGGACTTTTTAAAGTGTGGAAGCTTTTTAAATGGACCAGACTGGAGCCTGCTGCATCTCTGTTCTGGCTCCTGGAGGAGCCTCTGGTTTGGAGGGCTCGGCTTGACCTTCAAGATGGCGGCAGACCGGGTCTCACTGGGAGGCTGACGAGGGCTGGAGTGACGAAGCTGAGGGGGATCGTGGAAGCTGCTGGTCCCGGTTTCCTGAACGCGGAGGCAGTGGCCTCTCTGCTGGGCCTGAGGTCGGCTCGCCAAACCAGAACTATCCTAACTGAATGGACTAAGAGACTGGATGCTGCGGAATCTGAGATGCTGCGGGACTACTTTAATGGGTCTGACACCCCCGATTCCACTGACCCTTTTCCTGATATTGGGTTTTTAATTGAGCACACTGGCCCGTCGGCCCGGCGTGTGTTACCGTCTGTTGTGGACCTGCACATGCAGACTGGAAAGGGATTTTACAAGTACTGTGTTCTGGCCATCCACAGGAAGACTCTGTGTGGGAGGAAGGACCTGGTGTGGACGGACAGACTGCCCCCAGACAGGAAGCCAGTGTGGAGACTCTTATATAAGGCTCCGCTGAGCAAGAGGTCTGGAGACCTGCAGTGGCGGATCCTCCACGGGGCTCTGGCGGTTAATGTCTTTCTGGCCAGGATTGATCCCGCCGTGTCCTCCTCGTGTCCCTTCTGCCCCCTCGATGAGACAGTCATACACTGCTACCTGGACTGTCCTAGACTGAGGCCTCTTTTTAACATGTTGAAGACTGTGTTTCTGGACTGTGGGGAGGTTTTTACTGAGTCTGCTTTTATTTTTGGTGCTGGCTACAACAAACACAATGCCAGGAAGTGGCAACTGTTGAATTTTATTGTGGGTCAGGCCAAACTATCGATCTATAAGAGCAGGAAGAACCGGGTGGACAACGTGTCCGGCCGAGGGCTGGAGGACATGTTTGTCTGTCTGGTGAAGGCCAGGGTGTGGGTGGACTTCAGGTTCCTGTCTCTGATGAGGGATGTTCAGGGTTTTGTGGACCAGTGGTGTTTCACCACGGCGGTGTGTTCTGTGCAGGGGGGGGGAGCTCGTCTTCCACTCGGTGTTTCTGTGTTAGTTTGATATTAATATTTATTTTGTGTATTTGTCAAGCGATGACGTGATGGTGAAGATCTGGAGAACGTTGTGTTATCTGGAAAATAAATGTTTCTTAAAAATCAAAAAAAAAATCTCTGCATCTCTCTCTCTCTCTCTGCATCTCTCTCTGCATCTCTCTCTCTCTCTCTGTCTCTCTGCATCTCTGCATCTCTCTCTGCATCTCTCTCTTTCTGCATCTCTCTCTGCATCTCTCTCTTTCTGCATCTCTCTCTCTGCATCTCTCTCTGCATCTCTCTGCGTCTCAGCATCTCTCTCTGCATCTCTCTCTCTCTGCATCTCTCTCTTTCTGCATCTCTGCATCTCTCTCTCTCTCTGCATCTCTCTCTCTAACTCTCTCTGCATCTCTCTCTCTCTGCATCTCTCTCTGCATCTCTGCATCTCTTTCTCTCTGCATCTCTCTCTCTCTCTCTCTTCATCTCTGCATCTCTCTCTGCATCTCTGCGTCTCTCTCTGCATCTCTGCATCTCTCTATCTCTGCATCTCTCTCTCTCTGCATCTCTGCATCTCTCTCTCTCTGCATCTATCTCTGCATCTCTCTCTCTCTCTCTCTCTCTCTCTGCATCTATCTCTGCATCTCTCTCTCTGCATCTCTGCATCTCTCTCTCTCTCTCTCTGCATCTCTCTCTCTCTCTCTCTCTACATCTCTCTCTCTCTCTCTCTGCATCTCTCTCTCTCTCTCTCTGCATCTCTCTCTCTCTCTCTCGGAAATAATAAAAGAACCAAAAACCACAACAACAAAAAAATCACACTGATCATAAAAAAAGTTAAGTTAAAAAAATAAAGTTATATTATTGAGTATGAAAAGTCTTGTTCATTACATTTTACTTCATAATTGCAACCGCATGTGTTGTAGCCTATTCATTGTTGCAAATCTTGTTCGGTATATAGTTTGTTTGTTACCATGACAACACCACTGATCTGAAGCTCAATGCTGATACTGTCATGGAAATAGTTTTGTAATCAGCAATAAATATAACAATTTCTGATAAACCCATATCAATTGCATGCTTAAAATAACATACTGGTTAAAGCCCCACCCATTTCAAGACAACCCAACCCACTTCCGGAATAAATTATGTCCACTTCCGGGTTAGGCCCGCCCAGTCCAAATACAGATAATTCATGTGGTAAACAGATACAGATAATGCTGTACTCGCTCATCCCTATTCCCCAGTCTGAGTGCTTAAATACTCCCCATTCCCACTCACAGTTGCCAGATTGTAGTTTGTCACTTTATGTCACTCTCTCCAGTGGTTTCCCTATTGTTTGATTTCTTATGCCTCCTTCCTAACAACGATTATTGCCTGATCCTTTTGTACCTCTGCCTGGAATGTTCTTGGAACAATAAATCTACTTACCTGTGATTCCCTGTCTGAGTCGTGCATTTGAGTCCGTCATTGTACCGTGACATGATTGGTAAGTAAAAGCGCTGTGGAGATCTGGCAATGCAAGACTGTCACAGGAGAGACGGTCTTGCTCAGATATTGTTTAGCAACAGCATCTCTTCACATATCAGAGAATATCATCAGGATTTGAAATGTTGTACTACACATCCCTATCAGCTGCTTTCCAGTCAAACTGCAAGCAGAGGTCAATTTGCAAACATGGTGTGAGGGCTACATACTGCATGATACTGAGACGGGGAATGAAAGGGTGCAGGGACTTTCCTTTTTGCCAGCCTAAGCACGTTGTGAAGCCCAGCTGTGTGTGGTAATTGACTGGACTCTTCTTAGACATCTCCAGGTTGCTAATTACCGGCTCTCATTAATGACTACCTGCGTTCGATGTAATCACATGAATAAAATATCCAGTTTTGAGAAAAAAATCCAAGGTCATTTGAGTCTTTATAACCGGTTTTCCTTTCTTCTGTAAATGTTGTGGTGAAGAAGCATTCTGCAAGCCCGAAAAATACTTTCTTTGTTTTGGCATCTGTGTCTGTAATAAGCTCCTCTGTGACAATTGTAGTTGCTGTCAGCAGACTAGGTCTATAACAAATATAAAATTTGTAACTTTTTGAAATCTCATTTTTTAAGTAAGGTAGATGTAGCCTCAGTAAACTGTCAATCCATGTTCACTGGTTAACTAGAATGTGACAAAGCATCAGCCCACATTTACTGTGCATGTTGGACTGCATTGATCCGAAAGGTTTGGACATGACAATGATTTTTTTAAGGTCTGTGATGAAATTATAATAGCATATTGCCAACAGGGTCATGGATCGCCAATAGTTAGTTCTCTTGACTGTCTGTTTAAGATGTATGTGATGACCCTGTATGAGTCAGAAAGCCCTGTGCTGAATGCCAAACTCAATACTGGGAGCCTTCAAGTGAGACCAATCAAACAGAATTGGATACTAAATCCCAACACTGAAGTTAGCATAACTTAACTGCTGTAATATAATTTCCCATTTGGCTTATTGTGTCTCACTGTTTGCAGTCAGCCAGTTGGGACTCTTGTTGAGGATATTACTGTCACACACACACACCTTATCTGTGTCCTTTCCCTCTCCTGCAGATATCACCAATCGATGTGTTGTTTGTAAACTGTAGCAAATTTTTTTTTCTTGTGGCCTCCATGTTTTCAGTGGGTGGCAGTCATGCAACAAGCTGTTATGCTAAACACCAACATAACAGAAGAACACACATCAAGTGAATGCTGGCAGTTGGGAAAACAACGTAATCATGGGGCCGGTGTTTCGGTTTAACTGTTTTTTTAGTTAACTGGTGATAGAGGCAGATGTGGTGTAGGCGTAGTCTCTCAGGACCCATTCCCGACTAACCAGGAAATAAACATTATTATCGCTTTCCTTCTATTTCACATTTATTTGTCGGTGTCTTGTGAAACTTGACGATAAAAACAAGTTGCTGAGCATTAATTCCTGCCCTGAAAGACATTTATGCAAACACTTGCAGTTGTCGTTACGAAATATCATCCATTATCTGGCAACTGTGTCTCTTACTGCACGCCACGGAGACACCCCGATCGACTTGTGACTATAACACTTCACCGTTAAAGCAACACTGTATCTAAAATGAGCAAACTGGGGTATTATATACTGTAGGGATAATAAATGTGTCAATGTATGTAATTAGCGGGGGATGTTTCATGTTATCTGTTTTTTATTTGACCCTATCACCCGCGAAATGGGATTTGGGACTCAGTAAACTCAACTTCAGATATCATTCATAACATGATGTACATTATGTAACATTTAAGGCATAGTGAAGTTTTGAATATTTTAAATTACACTATATCTGGAATGTTTTTGTAATTGTGGATATCTAAACTCAAAATAACTATTAACAATTTGATTGTACATATCTGAAATTACATTGTTTCCTAACTATAATATTGCAACTATTCAGACATTCATAAGATAGACTTTCTACAACCAACACTGGATCGAACTCATGCACTTCAAGTCAATTCTGCAATATGTGCCAGACATACAGAGCAATAGAAAATACGTTTCTCTCCGACCCACTGTGCAATATGCAGTATTTGTTGCAGTACGCGAGAGGTGTCATTTGTATCTGGATGAATGAGTAGGCATACTGCATATTAAGGAACGTGGTTGTAATGAGCCTGTAGCTTAACATAACCCATCGTAGCCTACATAAAATTACATTTATATTTGAAATGCCTACAGATGTATCACAACTTAATCTGAGCGGATTCACATGTTGCCACATCTGCATTCAGCTGGGTGTAAAACCTCAAATGTAGCTTATGTTTTACTGACAGGCTGTATTGAAATGTAACAGATATCAATACACGTAATCCATGTTGTAGTAGGCCTACTGTTATTGAATTAACTTGTGATGCCGTTGCAAGAACGAAGACCACAACGTAGGTGGCTGTATCGATGCCTGTTTGAAATACTGCAAGCGTCAAATTGTTAAAATGTTCATGCTGTCATTATTTTTGTCTTAATCGTGTTTAAAGTGTTGGTAATTACGTTTATTTAAACCTTCTGAAGTGTTTGTTGACTCTGCAGCTGGAACACAAATGAAGACCGCTCAAATAAGCAGAACAGCGCTCAGTGCGCCCAGATTAAGTACTACCAGCGGTTGTACGCTCTTATCGATTCACGATATTGATTTACACCTACAAATACCTATTATTTAACATGGGCAACACAACAGCTGTGGTGTAGAAAATAAAACCAAAGTTTCCACACGTCAACATGGTGCAACAATTCAAACTCAATATGCAATGCAAGATCTACGTCGTGTTAGGAAATACATTGATACTGTGACTTAACAAAAAACAATTTAGTTTACTTTAGTTTATTTCAATAAATCACAAATACACATCACTTACATAACAAATTTAAAAAAATAAAATTCTGTCAGTTCATGTCATAACTTAATACTGATCGAAAAAGTTTAAGTTTAAGCATTTGCTTATTACACCATACCCTTTTTTTTTTTTTTTACATTCCATTTTTTTATTATTAGGGCTCTCATGATATCAATTTAAATAAAATGTATTTTTGTATTTCTATACATCACATGCTAAAATTAAATAAATACATGCAATAAATTACATTAAACAGCCTTTACAAACCTAGTCTCCCTGTGTGGAGGGATGGCCAACACACACACTGTGGTACCATTTAGTGCAGGCAGTGCACTCAATCTGAAAGAAAGAGAATAAAATCAGGGGTGAGGGGTACACTATTAAGATAGCACTGATCTTTATAGTGTACCCCTCACCCCTGATTTTAGTAATGTAAGTATTTTGTGGGTTTTTGAGTAGGTTGGCTAGATAGACGAAAGTGAGCAAAAATATTAGTGAAGAGAGTGAATGTGTGACTGAGAGCTTATTGTAAGAGTGGTTGTGATATTTTTGGAAGTGCTAGTGGGGGAGTAATTGAAGTGTGTGTGTGAGAAAGGCTGGTATTGTAGGTGTGTTGTGTTTGTATCTGTGTATTGTCTTGTATTTGCTTGTTTGTGTGTTAGTGAACAGTTTAGGGTGAGGAGAAGGTAGGTCAGACAGGTGGAGATAGATTATACAGGTGGAGGTAAGTCAAACAGGTGGAGGTAGGGTCATCAAGAGGTGCTGGATCTCAAACTCCATAACAGGTATCCTGAAGGATTAACCAGCAAGGAGAAATATGTTATTAAAAGAAGAGCTGAAACCTTCAGGATAAAGGGTGAGGAAACATGCATTATGCACTGCAAAAATTCATGCTAATCGGTTGTGCTACAACTCCAAGTAAATCTAATGACATTTAAACACCAGATGGAGACCTGTACTACATCTTCAGGTGAAAACGGAACCAGTCACAGCACCTGGCCAAAGTAGTACTTACTGCAGAAGAGGCCAATCCCAAGAGTTTCACTGTAGCAAAATTGGTGGACACTGGAACAGAGAAAACACACAGTGCCATAATCACTCGCTATTATTGGCCTGGAATGGAGCAGGACATTCGCAAGTGGGTGATATCCTCAAAATGTTTAGGTGGAATAGCCTACACAGGTATCAACTGTTCCGTGTACTTTAAACATAATTATTAGTGATAACATAGTTAATATGCCGACGTACATTCCTGTCATGAAGCACCGGGGACTGCACTGTGTATTATATTGCAAGTGTACAAGGCCTGTCTGTGGATGTAACCCTAAACAAATGTTGTCAATCATAATTCTTAAATGTGTGTATTTTAGGTTGGTCAGTGTCATCAGTGCCAGTTGAAGAGGGCACATATTAAGGAAAAAGCCCAATACAATCCAATAGAATTAAAGGAAATGATGGCATACACAATTTTGAAAACATTTGTATAATTTGTCATTTTTGTTTATTTTATAATTTTTCAGGTTTCACAGCCTCTGGAACTTGTTGGGATGGATCTGGT
Organism: Percina caprodes; assembly: GCA_013375575.1. Taxonomy (NCBI): domain Eukaryota; kingdom Metazoa; phylum Chordata; class Actinopteri; order Perciformes; family Percidae; genus Percina; species Percina caprodes. The sequence goes on along the minus strand of JABXJD010000233.1, from coordinate 87,042 downwards.
GGGTAAACTTACACTAACAGATCGTGGTAATCAGTACATATGTGTCATGGTTGATTATTTCACCAAATGGGCAGAAGCCTACCCACTCAAAAGCAAAACTGCAGTTGAGGTGTCAAATTGTATTGTTGATTTCTTTTACAAATTTGGTGCACCATCTAGACTGCTAACAGATCAGGGCTCAGAGTTTTGCAACAAGGTACAGCAACAATGCTTTGTGTCCCCAGTATGTAATTACACTTAGTGCTGTGCTGACTTCATGTCTGTCCAAATAATCATTTTCAAGGTCAACTATGGGTTGTGTCAGAAGCTGGGCATCAAACAAAGCCTCTGCTCCCCTTACCATCCACAGACTAACGGCCTTGTGGAAAAATTGAATGGCACAATACAGAGGTTTCCTTTTTTCTTTAACACTTGAATGCATTTGTGCTGTCATTATACAATGTTCATTAGAGGTTTACAGTAGAGCATCTGTATTAATTTAACCTAAATTCTCTTCTACCTTCTCATGCCTCTATTTGAATTCAGGTCCCTGAACAAAATGGCAGCTGACCACCCCCAAGATTGGGACCAGTATTTGCAGGCCACAATGTTTGCACTGCGGACAAAGAAACAGCTCACTACCAAGTACAGTCCATACTTTTTGATGTTTGGGAGGGAGGCGAGGTACTCCTCAGAGGTGATTGAAGACTATGAAGTAAGATTCCCTAATGTTCCTCTTTTCAAACCAATATCTATATGTCTACATCTAAATAGCTATCATCTACTTTCTGTGATTTGTGGCAGATCACACATGACAAAGTCAGACTGCTGTGCATGGAGGAGACCTCAGAAGGGATACAAACGCTGGACTCTGCACATGATGACGTAAAGCATAATGTAAAAAAAAAAGCCAAGACAGGGTTCGTAAAAAGGAAACTGGAGAAAGGACTGGAAGACAATTTTAAAGAGGGTGATTTAGTTCTCCTGAAAAATGTCAAACAGGATCTAAGGAAAGGGGGCAAGAAAAAGTGCAATTTGCTGGGGCCCTTCCAAATTGTCCAACTTAAAGGAAAGATTGCTGACCTCATGGCAGTCAAGGGGAAGAAAACTGTTAGCAGTAACATTGACCTTTTAGCACCTTATGTCCTCCCAGAGGAGCGGATTACAGCTAAATTGTCAAAATTGGATCTTCCAACTGTGGCTGGCCCTGCACAACATGCACTTCCAGAAGCTCCAACAAATGCAGAAATGTGTGAGTAAACCTCCAGAGTACACCCTAAATGATAAATTTCAGAAGTAAGTGACTGTCATTCTGATTTTACAGTAATCAGTGACCTATGGGCAGGAGCTCGCAAAGAGACCTTGTGGTCAAAGGCTGGGCCATACAAGGTATATTCAGAAAATGTAATGGACCTGGCACCAGGAAAGCAGTTGGAGTAAGAGGTACTTTGTTGTTTTCTGATAAATCTCTTTTTGTAGTAAAATGTGGATCACAGGTCAGTGTTATTCTTATAGGTTGTGAATGCATACCTATGCATTACGGGCCGTAAAACGGGGGCAACCATCATCAACGCATATACGATGACTGAGGTCTGGCAGAGCTCCAAAAAACATTTTCGAAGGGTAAGTAGGATGTTTTATCTCCAGTATAATCAATATCTGAAATGGACATGTATGTATGTGTATAAATGTTTTGTTTCTTAGGTTGACCTTCTGAAACATGACGTGGCTGCTGGAGCAGTTTGCCACCAGGGACACTGGACACTCATTGTAAGCTATCTTAAATATTAACCGATTCAGATAAACACTGACATCAGCTGGTGTACAAGGGGTTTATATAATTTGTAACTAAATTTTCATAGATCATGTATCTCAAAGAGAAGAGGTGCTTGTACCTGGACCCATTTGGTGCTACGCAACAAATGGATCATTGCAGGATGTGACAAGGTGGGTCAAGTACCAGCTTTAATAATCAAGTCCTCACTTTCAATAATATTGGAGGAACAAAGCACTTGTGGTTGTTTACCTAGGCTAACATTAGCTTGTCCCAGTGTAGTAATTTTAACATTCAACTCGCTTTGGATTGAAAAGATCTTACACAGCTTAAGTTAAAACTGGAAAACTAATCATTCCATTTTCTTATGTAGAGCCCTGGTCCTGAAACATTATCCGGCTATCGGAAAATGGACATGTTCCACAGTTACCCATCCCAAACAGCAGGATGCAACATCATGTTGAGTGTTTGTGTGCAAGGTAAAAATGTGAATATCTAATGTGGCCATGAATCAAAGTCAGCATTATTATACTTAACGTTTTTAGCTTGCAGAGCTGATCTTAAAGGGTCACACTGTGCAGTACCCTGTGGACCAGGAGGGTGTTGCAAAACTAAGGCTGAATCTCATTTCTTCCCCTTACCCCTTCCCCTCGTTTTCTTGAAGTGACCAAGTGCTAGGGGAAGGATCAAGGGGTGTATGGCCCTAGAAAGCAAGTCAGATCTGGAGCTCACTTGTAAACACAGAAGCAACAATGGCTGCCGCATCTACAAGAGAGACTATCTCTCTATTTTCGGCTTAAATAATTGATTTAAAAGTTACGACAGTCTTGTTTTGTGGTCTATACAGTCCTGTAGATATGTACTTGCAACAACGTTCTTAATTAAAACTTTTTAAAAATCGCTAGCTTGCGCTAACGCTAATCGCTAACGCTAATCGCTAACGCTAACGTTGATTTGAACAACAGTCCCGCATTTCTCTGCCTTGAATGAACTGTATACATCGTATAGACTGTATATATTAATATTAACGTCTATGATACATCGCTACGTGCTTCACATATACCGTCCTGTATCACACAGGGACCAGGAGGACACAGCAGCTGATCCACCTTGGGGCTGAAAACGAGCAGAAGTTTCTTAAATCATGTGTTCATGTTGTACCCATTCATTATTGCATTGGTACTGTATTATTGTAATCATTTGTAATTAATTCCTGTTCATGCACTTGTATATTGTTGTTGGTTATGATAGGGACACTGGGGGGGGGTTACTGGCCAACAGGCATCAGACTAGTCTGGAATAGAATAACAGCTGTAGTTAATTTGTTTGTTTGTGGTCTTGTCTTTTTTTAGTTTTATACATTTGAAGCCTTTTTATGTGTGTGACATGTAAGTTATGGTTCTAATAGTTAATAATGGTTCTGTAATATAATATATTTAATGTAATGTTTTTGCCTGTTATGTTTAATTTATCAGGCAATAAAGACAGAATTTTGTTAAAATGTTTTTCTGAACATCAATGACATTCAAAACGGTGATAACTGAAACAGATACACACACCGTGTGCGTGTGTGTGTGTGTGTGTGTGTGTGTGTGTGTGTGTGTGTGTGTGTGTGTGTGTACACATATGTATTGCAAACAGACCTAAGTATTACACAGATAACATCTGCCTCTGCACTACCAAAGTGAACATAACATAACTAAAACATATATAAATGCATATGACACTGTTGTCAAAACCCACACAATCAACAGAGACGCCATCTTGGAAGTTTGTGATCAAGACTGTATGGTGATGTCACCAAGTGGTATCCCGTTTCATAGGGGTATGTTTTCACCCCTAGCCCTTACCCCTTGGTTTTGAGGGCCAAGGGGTAGGGGTAAGGGCCAAGGGGAAGGGGTAAGGGGAAGAAATGGGATTCAGCCTAAGACTTGAAATGGCAATGAATGACACAGGTATGGAGTGTTTTTAAAGTTACACTACATCATTGCCTGTATCACATTTTACAGATTACTTGTCCAAGCTGTGTCGGGCTTGTGGGGAGGAGAGCTCAGGGGCTGACACTGATGACTGGGTAAGTAGCATATTTTAGCTGCAGACTAACGCTTGACTGGAAAACTGGGATCCACTAAATTTAGGTTACCTTAAAATTACCGGGTGAACTCTCAGAATAACAAAGTTATTGAACATTTAGTTTTTCTCTTTCAGATTGAGTGCACTGCCTGCACTAAATGGTACCACAGTGTGTGTGTTGGCCATCCCTCCACACAGGTAGACTAGGTTTGTAAGGGCTGTTTAATGTAATTTATTGCATGTATTTATTTAATTTTAGCATGTGATGTATAGAAATACAAAAATACATTTTATTTAAATTGATGTCATGAGAGCCCTAATAATAAAAAAATGGAATGTAAAAAAAAAAAGGGTATGGTGTAATAAGCAAATGCTTAAACTTAAACTTTTTCGATCAGTATAAAGTTATGACATGAACTGACAGAATTTTTTTTTTAAATTTGTTATGTAAGTGATGTGTATTTGTGATTTATTTAAATAAACTAAAGTAAACTAAATTGTTTTTTGTTAAGTCACAGTATCAATGTATTTCCTAACACGATGTAGATCTTGCATTGCATATTGAGTTTGAATTGTTGCAGCATGTTGACGTGTGGAAACTTTGGTTTTATTTTCTACACCACAGCTGTTGTGTTGCCCATGTTAAATAATAGGTATTTGTAGGTGTAAATCAATATCGTGAATCGATAAGAGCGTACGACCGCTGGTAGCACTTGTGACACAAGCTAATCTGGGCGCACTGAGCGCTGTTCTGCTTATTTCAGCGGTCTTCATTTGTGTTCCAGCTGCAGAGTCAAACACTTCAGAAGGTTTAAATAAACATAATTACCAACACTTTAAACACGATTAAGACAAAAATAATGACAGCATGAACATTTTACCAATTTGACGCTTGCAGTATTTCAAACAGGCATCGATACAGCCATCTACATGATCATTCCTGCAGAGTTTCTCATGGCACGCCTACACCACATCTGCCTCTATCACCAGTTAACTCAAAAACCAGTTAAACCAAAACACCAGTCCCTGATATTCCCAGGTGGCAACGCACCATTCCACAATTGAAACTGCAGATGTCTCAAGTTGAATATTTCTTTTTGTTGGTGATGGTGTCAGCTTAACAGACAGGAGAGGATGAAGGTCGATTCACATTGTACGAGCAAGAGGCAGCGCTGTGCTATGAAACCCATTATTGTCAATAGCTTGCATGTAATGGCAGGCCAGTTCTTCACGTGTCTGACAGAAGAAAAAAAAAAGTAAACAATACATGGGGATCCACAAACAGAACATGTTTCATGCCAAATGTGTAGCTTATTGTAGCCTCTTAATTTAAATAATTAAGGTTTGTTTATGTTGTGGGTTTAACAAAAACAGAATTCCAACCAAAAAAAAAAAAAAGACTGCAGGGAAGAGTCCAAACGCTGACCACAGGAACACACAGGCAAACAAACACACATAAGGATCTGACAAGAGGTAACGAGCAAACAAGGAACAGGTGATACAACAGGTGAAACATATCAGGGTGGGGACAAAAATCACAAAGGCCTGAAAACACGAGGCAGGTAGTAAAACCAGACAGGACTAGACAGAGAAACAGACTATCAGAATAAAACAGGAACAGAACAGACCAAAGACAGGACGTAACACTAGGCAACAAGGGAGGAAACTAAGAGTATAACAGAAAACAAGAAACAGAACAAAAAGAAAAGAAAAGAATAACAGAACCTCAAAACCAACAGAAACCAAAACAATAGCTTAGCTTTATTATACCCAACTGCAACAACTACAGACTTATTGCAGCAGACTGTCAAACTGCTCCCTGTTGAGCCAAAATTACCTGTGGAACTGGACACAGTGAAGGCTCTCTGGACTTAAGGGTCTTGGGTACCCCAACCCTTCTTGCTGCCTTCCTCCATCTTTTCCTCACAACCAGGGCAAGTGCTAAGGCTTTCTTTTGGTTCAAAGCCAGAAACATCTTCGCCACCAATCGCCTAAATGTTTTACCAAAAAAAAAATGCTACAGCTCCCACATACTTTGACCCTCTGGGATGTGCCTGAGGTCATTGGGAAGTTAACACTCAATTTTTTGTTCCAAGTGTCAGTGTGATTCTAGGCCTTACTAACACAGAGCTAAAGAGGTAAGAATAGAGAATTTCTATTTCTGTCCAAGTAAAGCATCTGTAAAATGATTAAAAAACACTACTGTGATGGGCTACACACAAAACTAGTACCCTAGCCACGTCTCAACTTAAAACAGAAAAAATCCAGAAGAAAAACATTTTATTATTATAATTATTATTATTATAAACAAGTTATTTATACAAATGTCTGTGCGTTTTTCTTATTTCACTCACACACATACTTGAAATAACTATTTACATAAATTTATAGAAATAAGTAATTATAAATTGATGAACTGGTGAAATGCAATAACTAAGGCCCTTTTTTTTCTTTTTTTCACAGGGTTAACATTTCCTCATCAAGTTTGGTATCAATCAATTCGTCTTCTTATTGGCTAAACAGGTAGGCCGGTTTCGTAACATCTAGTTTTAACTGGAAGGAATAGATGTCAGTCTTTCCCTCGTTGGTCCTCCCTGAACTCTGCGACATCACTGGCTTCTATTAGGGCCATGTCGGGTTACACCAGAGGCATTGGCTTATTTCACCTGTCAATCGAATCCTTAGACGCCAGAGAATCCGCCGGTGTGCTCAGTAACACTGTGTCAGGCGCAGGGTAGAAGACTGAAGCGATCAAAACCCAGAAATGATGAACTGTTTAGTTTTCTTTCCGTTTAAACTCTGCCAGAACCTACAAGATTGTGAGGAGACCAGCTCGGTTTGGATAAAATGGCTTTTTTTATGTTGTTCCCCTTCTCTCTCCCCTTTCATGTCTTCATCTGTCCTGTAGAATTAAAGACCTGAAAAATAGACAGAGACCACTCAAAGTTAAATTTTACTTGTGAATACAAGGAGATTGTTTCCACACTACAGAATAGTACATAAAATGCCTAACTGGAAGCTCTCTACAGTCGCTTAACTATACAAAGTGGTTGTTGATACAAAGTTATAACAAAGTGACGTGTGGTTGGGAACTTGGTTGGATCACCATGACATTTGCTACACACTCATGTCTTTGCAGGATGAATTGTAATAACCTTGGTAATATTTTGACTTTTATATAGCATCGTTATCAGGTAAAAATTGTAATTGTCCAATGCCGTGGTTTATGACCAAATTCCACCTCATTTCAGCCTCAACTGTACTTTTATATAGTGCTAATTAACATGATAACAGCCCAAACCAAGCTGGTGAATACACAAAAACCTGCTAAACATCAAGGTATTAACATTGTTATTGAAAAAGAATGTTAGTGCTCTCTACAGCCGCTTAGCTATACAAATTGGTTGTTGATACAAAGTCATAACAAAGTCAATGTCAGTTTATCTCATTTGGTCTGGGAATCTCCTCTGCCTGCTGTTTCTTGACATATAGTTGCTGTTCAGTAACCTAGACTAAAATTAACTTTACATAGAGAAGTTAAACCTTTTAAATCCTTACTGTAGGTTTACCAGGGTAGAGATATAAAGCCAGAGAAAATGAGGGTTACGATAACAAGCCTCTGACTCCATCTCACAACTTTGCAGAGAGAAGAGAAAGGAACCTGTTCTGATATTTGTTCAGAGTAAAGACAGAGACAAGCCTGTGTCTGGGTTAGCCTAATAACAATATCACACAATAATAAATCACACAATGCATAAGCCCTATAGGTGCAATTTGATCATGTATGCATGGAGCATTGTGAAAAACCCCACTAAAAAAATCTGGCAATATTTATCCTTAATTATAGACAAAGGCAGAAACCGTTTCTTTGAATCACTGCTGATGCTGGTGCATCAGGCAACATTTTTATTTAAACAAAATCTACATTTTAAGGCTCTGCAAAGACATTTTCTGTTATATTCATATGGGAACAGTCCTATATGCACTTCTGTCTTTGATTCATTGTAGAATTGAGATACACATTTAAAGTCCTGCAGCATGGGATGACATTATATCTAATTGATCATGTTTCAAAAGGACACAAGAAGATTTATTGCCTTTGCTTGGGCCATGAGAAGCCGAGCCTCGGGGGAATACACCCATACATCTTTTTCGGCCAAGGTCCACAGGCTCGGTATGGCCGCTTGCCTGTTAGTTACCACAGCAACCCCATCCCCTATCCTTTCCTACACACTGGAAGTAAGTGGAGGTGAGTCTATTGAATGGCCTGTTTTCTTTTAATGTGTGTATGTGTGTGTGTGTGTGTGTGTGTGTGTGTGTGTGTGTGTGTGTGTGTGTGTGTGTGTGTGTGTGTTCTAGCATTTTGTAACCAAAAAGGCATGTTAAAATGTTTACATCATTTGCTTGTAACACAATGGCCTGATCCCAAAGTCTGGACTCACAGATTCACTGACTTTGGTGCGTGTTCTTGCAAAATTCGTAAGGGTTGTCCCAATGGCAAATTTCAAAGGGTGTGAGGGTTTGAGTACACACTTAACGAGCCCTTTCCGTGAGTCTGCATCAACACAGATTTCACTAAAGAGAATTACCCACAGTTCAAAGCATTTTTCAGTTCACCGTGGAGGCCATAGGGAAATCCGGAAATTACAAAGGTAAACAACAGCACGACCATTAGTTATATCGGGCCGGGGCTCAACACGGAACTGCAACACGCGGGATGCGATCCCCGGCCTCCGGGGTGCAAGTCCTGCATTGTTTAACCATCCACCCCCCGACCAACCCCCATGTGCGGATAGATTAATAGATCAATAGATTAAATGATGTAACCATTTAACGAACTGCCATGAGACTGGACTGCTACGTCGGCAGGATTAACAGATGAAATGTGTGAAGGCCTGGTGCTCGGAAGCTCCAATGACCGCTACGAGTACATGCCGCTGATCAAGCTGTTGAACTGGTGCTTGCCGTTGCATCTCCTCCTTTGAGCTGGGCATGGCTCGCCTCCAAGCATTGGAGAGCCCCACTCGGCACCGTGTGTGTGTGTGTGTGTGTGTGTGTGTGTGTGTGTGTGTGTGTGTGTGTGTGTGTGTGTGTGTGTATTGTACACTAGTAGCCTACTAAGTAGTAGTAAAGAGAGACAATGGGAGAATGAAGTTTGTGTGAAGTGGACCTGGTCACCACAAACCCAAATCTTCTCAGCTGTTGCTACTGTCATACGCTGCTCTGTCTCTTCTTATGGCACATTATGTTTGGCACATTGTATGGGTCACATCTTATAACAAGATAATACAATGTGATGACACATGAGTGTGTTATTTAATACTATTAACTCTGTCATAAATCCATGCACCTCTGCTCCGACAGATGTTTCAATCAGAAATTTTATTGATAAAGTAGCATCTGTCAGGAAAATCACCAGATTTTAAGTTTTTTTTTTTTTTTTTACCTGCTTCGCCTACACGCTCAGCTGTGTTTCTCCAATGTTAGTGAGGTAGTGCAACACATGAAACCTACCTACTGTCCTACCTACCTACCTACCTACCTAGACATTGTTCCCGCCAGAATGGTGAAGGAGGTTTTTAATAGCACCATTGGGGCAAGTCTTCTTACTTTTTTAAATTCCTGTCTTACTTTAGGTTCTGTCCCAGCTGCCTTTAAACATGCTGTAGTCTGGCCCTTACTTAAGATGCCTAATCTTGACCCCACAGTGTTGTCTAATTTTAGACCAGTCTCTCATCTGCCTTTTCTTTCAAAGATTTTGGAAAAAATGTTTTACAGTTATACAGTTACAAGCATTTTTACAACAGAACTCTGTTTGAAAAATTTCAATCTGGTTTTAAATCACGTCACAGCACTGAGTCTGCAATGTTGAGAGTACATAATGATATTGCCTTGTCTGTAGATGCCGGGAATCCTACTGTTTAAGTCCTTTTGGACCTCACAGCGGCATTTGACACAATGGACTATGCAGTACTCCTCTCTTGCCGTGAACATTGTGTAGGCATCAGAGGCTCCGCACTCAAATGGTTTAGCTCCTATTTGGCAAATAGGAGCTTTTCTGTTATGATTGGCGACCTCTCCTCGTCAGTTGCTCCTCTCTCTTGTGGGGTACCCCAGGGATCCATTCTTGGCCCCATTCTGCAAATCTATTTGCCTATGAAAGTAAATGACAGTGTTGCACTAAACTCCCTGCTTAGTTGTATCACTGATATATTAATTTGTGGCTTTCAGAAAACTGTCTTAATTTGAATGAAGAAAAAATGTATTGTATTATTTTCAATACTTCAGGCATGCAAAATGGTCCAGCTTTGAGTTTGGGAGCTCTGGCATCTGTCATAAACTTGGGGGTTACTTTTGATTGCAGCATTATATTTGACAAGCAGATCAGTAATGTTGTTAGAATGAGCTTTTTCCAGCTTCGTCAGCTGACTAAAGTCAAGCCTTTCCTGAGCAGGCACAACCTAGAAAAGGCCATTCATGCTTTTCTTAGTTCAAGGTTGGACTACTGTAATGCTCTCTATGTTGGTCTGAATCAGACATCCATCTCACGTCTTCAACTTGTGCAATATGCTGCTGCTCGCTTTTTAACAAATACATCTAGAAAGCATCAAATTGACCTGCTCAGGCAGGGCCGCAAATTGAAGGGCACAAATGTTTACACCAATGAGCATCTAATTAAAATAAATACAGATATTGCAAGACAGGTAAGGTTCTTGAAGAGGCAAGGGAAAATTCAAGCTACTTGGACCTCCAACTGCAAGGTGTTTGTAAAAATGAATGGCTCACCAGAGCAGGCTAATGTCTTGTGTATCAGGTCCATTGAACAGCTCAACAAGTTTGGAAGTACCTAGGTCAAATTACTATGAGTTGGATCATGTGGCTATTATGTATCATGGTTATAGTTTTAGCTTTTTGTCATGTCTGACAATATGATTAGTCATTTTAGTAAGTTTTCTGACACTAACTGAAGTATGACTGATTTTGATCAGAATATTGAATATATCCGAAAACAACTTTTGTTAAAATAAACAACAACTGCAGCTGCTACACAGAACATACAAAACTTCAATAATAATTCAATAATAATATTAAACATGACTCTGGCATATCTATCATTCACTTTAACAGCAGAAGTTTGTATGCTAATGTCCATAGTATAAAAGAATATTTAGAACAATTAAGGAAACTATAATATTATAGCAATATCAGAAACATGAAATAATTCTGATAGGGGCATGGATTTTGAGTTGAAGCGATTTGAATTTTCCTATGTGAATAGATTAAATGGTCTTGGAGGAGGGGTGGCACTTTTTGTTGACAAAGGGCTAATTTACAAGGTGGTCGGAAACATGTCAGTAGCCATTGAGGATATAATGGAGTGTATCTCAATTGAATTATGTAATCATAAAATGAAGAATATTATTGTAAGTTGTGTATATAGGAAACCAGGATCCAATGTTGAAATATTCACAGAAATAATGGAAAAAAATGTTTAATAAAGTAACACATAAAGTCAACTATATATGTGGGGATTTCAACATTGACCTACTAAATCCCAACAAACGCAAATCGACGGAGGAGTTTGTTGAAATAATGTATAGTTTGAGTATGACAAAACCTACCAGAATTATATGTAATGGTGCAACTCTGATAGATAATATTTTTACCAACAATATGGAAATCAATTCTTTAAGTGGAATATTAATCAATGACATACAGTAAGTGACCACCTACCAATCTTTGTAACTCATAACTGTAATTTTAGTGGGAAAAAGAAGTGCAATGACATTAAATTTCAGAGAATAAGAACAGAAGAAACTATTTCTGCATTTAGAAATGAACTAATAAAGTATAACTGGAAGGATGTAAAGAAAGAAACTGACCTTAACAAGGCATATGAACTATTCTTAGACATATTTTCATCTTTATATATTAAAAACTTTCCAATAAAGCAATATTGTAATGCAAGTAAATATTCAGAAACACCCTGAGTGTCCAAAGGAATTCAAAATGCCTGTAAAAAAAAAAAGAAGAATACTCTTTATAGGAATATCATAAAATATAGAACGAAAGAATCAGAGTTAAAATATAAGAAATATAAAAACAAATTGACTACCATAATGAGAGTACGTAAGAAGCATTAGTATAGTAAATGATAGAGAATTCATTTTGATAAAGTCTTTTATTTCTTAAAGTAGTGTTATTCATGCTTATTATGTGTACACTTAACAACTGTTTGTCTGCTAGTTAACACAGAAGTAGTGGAGTGTCAGTTTCAAGGGCACCCAAAGAACATGTTGTTCCAGGCATGCAAACTGCCTGCACCTCGAAACTAACACTTTGTAGCATAATGAAGATAACCTCAATCCAATGTCTGTTTTCCTCACCCTTGTGTGTGTGTGTGTGTGTGTGTGAATAAAATGACTGAGCCTCAGAGAGAATGTGTAGATCATTTAAGGCAGTGCTGGTGAAAGGCTGCTCTTATCTGCGCTTCCCTTTTGCAGGAATGGGTGACCAACTTCAATCAGTTAATGGCCTCATACCAATTGAATGGTTACGAAGCAACCAAAGCTCTGCAAATCTGTTTCGGACATAATTGGGCCAGAGTAAAAGGAAGTTATACTGGAAAGGACGGCAATGGAGCATGGCTGCCAGCAGGAGACGCCAGCCTGAGCCTACAGATTACCAACGTAGGCCAAAGAGTTACTACAGTGTGGAAGAAGCGACCAGACCACTCAAAAATCCAGGTCACAAGGCAAACTGACGGGGAAGACATCCATCAGTTCCGGGGAAGACTGGAAGATGTTTTCAAAGCAAACAGCGGGCTGGTGGATGACGGGAGTGCAGAAGGGATGTACCAAAGTCAGTTAAAACAACAACTCTTGAACAACATGAGGCCTGCCTTGGCCGACTTTGTCAGAAAGCACCAGGTTGGCTGGAGGACTGCCACCCTGGTTCAGTTAATGGAATGGGCAGCACACGCTCAGGAGGTCCTAGAAAATAAAAAGATTAAAAACTCTGACACCCAACTGCATGCTGTGGCCCAAGCTATGGTTAGCATGGCAAACTACCAAGGACCAAACAGAAGGGGCCAAGAGAAAGGTCAAAAGCCGAAACATAACCGCTGCTACAACTGCAATAAACCAGGCCATTTTGCTCGAGAATGCCCAGATCCACCAAAAGAAAAAAGAGGGAAGCGACGCTTCTCTCGACCCCCACCTCATAATCCAGAGTACCAAGATAGGACGATTATGAGGATTGACGCCAAGCCGAAAAATCAAGCCAACCTATCACGGAGGACGACGTCTCAAACCAAGGAGACCCCGTAGAAATATTGGACTTGACCCAAATATTCTCCCTCTCCCTGAGTATGTAGACCCTTTCTTTGACAACCCCTTTGAGAATAAGGTAAATAGTGTGGTTAGCTATGAAGACAAGTTCCAGCAGCTAGGCCCACAGACAGTCACAGTAGACTACGTCTACGCTACCCAGAACAGAGATGTAGCGGCCACAGTGAAATTACCAGACCCAATCAAAGCCCTCTATAAAGGATATGGAAAACCACACGTCTCACTGGCCAGGTCATCAGGTACCAGAGGATGGTACCAGCTTGGATGCTTAGTGACCAGACTGTCAGGACTCAGAGAAGAAAAATGGAGTACCGGCCCCCATGGAGACGAATGCACACTAGAGGGCATAGGGACAGTGATACGGGTAGGAGTTCACCAACCATTCATCTCGACGCATGACCTAAACAAGAACTTTTCACTGCTGAAACAAATGTTGACCTATTTTCAGAAGTCCCCCAAACATTCTGGTCTACAGGCAAAACAGATGTAGGTTTACTAAAGACTGCTAAACCAGTAGAAGTACACCCCAAGACATCCTACAGGCCAAGAGTAAGACAATACCCCCTAAAGCCCGACGCAATTAAGGGAATTGCTCCTGTCGTGCAGAACATGAAAGCAGCTGGCATTCTAGTTGAAGACCCCACCTGTGAATGTAACACGCCCATTTTCCCAGTAAAAAAGACAGACGGGTCATGGCGATTAGTACATGACCGTAGGCAGTTAAATGCAGCAGTCCAGACTAGAGCCCCATGTGTACCAGACCCACACACCTTGCTGAACAACTTGAAAGCTGAACACAAATGGTTCACTGTGGTGGATCTGAGCAACGCTTTCTTCTCCATACCACTACACAGGAACTCACAGCACTGGTTTGGTTTCACCTTTGAGGGAAAAAGGTATACTTACACCAGACTGCCTCAAGGGTTCACTGACAGTCCCACCATCTTCTCTCAGGAGATAATGACATGCATGGAAGGAGCCAAGTACAGTGAGGACACGCAAGTGTTGGTCTATGTAGATGACATCCTGATTGCCTCCAAAACGAAAGAAGCCAACAGAAAGGATGCCATAAGCATATTCCAACACTTGGCCGCCAGTGGGAACAAAGCCTCAAAAAACAAACTCCAATTCTGTCAGGAGGAAGTGATTTTCCTAGGCCACAAAATCTCCCAAACAGGAAAAGCCCTCACGACGGACAGAAAACAAGCTGTGTTACAAAGCCCAAAGCCCCGCACAAAGAGACAAATGATGGCATTTCTTGGACTCTGTAACTACTGCCGTAGCTGGATATCCCATTATGCCCAAACGACTCAACCTCTTCTGGACATGATGTACCAGCTAAACCTAGCCCTGAAGGATGACCTCACATGGATTCTGGAAGGAGATGACGCATTCAATGCTCTCAAAGACCAAATCGCCAACTCAGGAGTGTTATGTCTCCCAGACTACACCAAGCCTTTCGTCCAAACAGTGGACTGCAAAACTAAGTTCATGACCTCAGTGCTATCACAGAAGCACGGCTCAAAGCTCCAGCCAGTGGCGTTCTATTCTAAAAGGCTGGACCCAGTGGCATGTGCCCTTCCTCCTTGTGTGCGTGCAGTGTGTGCGGCAGCCCTCGCAGTACAGAGCTCAGCAGAAGTAGTGTTGTTCCATCCAACCACATTGCTTGTCCCGCATGCAGTGGACATGCTGATAACCGAAACCCGAATGAGTTTTCTGTCTCCAGCGAGACATTTATCAATCATGACTACTTTGCTCTCCCAACCGCATTTAGAGATAAAGAGATGTAACACACTAAACCCTGCCACACTGGTCCCCACAGAGGATGATGGAGACCCCCATTCATGTGTATACTGAACAAATGAAAACTGCAAACCACGGAAAGACTTGAAAGATGATCCAATTCCAGACAGCATTCACGTGTTTGTTGATGGTTACGCCTCAAGGTCATCAACAGGCGGAAACCAAGTCGGATAGGCAGTGGTGACGCAAGAGAAAACGCTGCTCAGCGGGCCGTTGCCCTCGAAGTACTCCGCCCAAGCAGCAGAGATAATTGCCCTCACAGAAGCCTGTAAATGGGCAAAGGACAAATCAGTAACTATCTACACAGATAGCCAGTATGCTTTCTTGTACATTGTTTTGCAGCTCAGTGGAGTAGACAGTAGAGCAGTAGAGCATGCAGACTTGCTAGTGAAGCTACTTCAAGCTATCCAGTTACCTCACAAACTAGCCATTTGTAAATGTGCAGCACATACTAAGCGAAAAGATCCAGTCAGCTTAGGAAATGCAAAAGCAGATGAGGAAGCTAAGAGAGCAGCTGTAAGATCACAACACTTAGCGGTTCAGGAGGAACCACAGAATCCGATCCCTACAGAAGTACTGAAAAACATGCAAGACAACTCCCCCCAGACTGAGAAAGATGTATGGCTGTCAGATGGTGCAACTTGTGTTGATGGCCTATATCAGAAAGATGACAAGCCCTGCTTACCAAAAAATTTGTATCATATAGTAGCTAAAATGAGCCATGGCGGTAGCCATGTCTCAACGGGGGGAATGATGACAATGGTACAGAAAGTGTTTCACACCAGCAGAGGTTTTAATTCTTACTTAAAATTTTTTTGTAGGGGTTGCATTATCTGTTGCAGATGTAATCCACAGGGAAATGAAAGACCAAAGAGAGGGAAATGCCCGCAGGGATCACACCCATTCGAAATCCTACATATGGATTTCATAGAGCTAAACCGAAGTGGTACTTACAAGTACTGTTTAGTACTGGTAGATTCCTTCTCTAAATGGGTAATAATAGCACCCTCACGAAAAGCAGATGCCATCACTGTAGCCAAAACACTCGCTAAAACAGTAATTCCACAGTATGGCATCCCAAGAATCATTTGGAGTGCTAATGGTCCACATTTCGTAAATGAGACAGTGACGTTACTAGGACAACACCTAGGCATAGCACTAAGACGACACTGTTCATACCACCCCCAGAGTGCCGGATTGGTCGAGAGGACTAACGGCACAATAAAAAATAGGCTAAAGAAAACTATGGAACAGACAGGAAAGCCATGGCCAGAGTGTCTTCCCCTGGTAGAGTTGTACATGAGAATAACACCAAACTCTACAGGGCTGACGCCTTTTGAAGTGGTTCATGGCAGGCCATTTGTATTACCTTTGTGGGAAGGGGTCCCCTGGGCAGAGAAAAGTGATGACCCAGGGGCCCTCCTGGCAGAGTGGATGTGCAAAGTGTTTAGAGATAGGAGGGTTCAAAGTGCATGTAATCTGCCTATCTCTCCCCCTCTGTCTCCCCAGGTGCGGAGACTCCAACCAGGTGACCAGGTGCTGATAAAAGTGATAAAGAGGAAGTGCTGGTCATCGCCAAAGTGGGAGGGGCCATACACTGTGCTCATCACCACGCCCACAGCAGTAAAGATTGCAGAACGATCCACGTGGATACACCAAAGTCACTGTAAAAAGGTCATTCCATTCCCACACCCTGAGTAGGTTGGAAGCCGGACGGTATTAAAACCCTTGTCCGCCGAAACCATCTGAAATCGACTCACCAGCTATGGGTGCTCATAAGGGATGGGAGGGTCGTTGCGCTCCAGTAGAACCTGCAGATCACTCGTACATGGTGACGCTCCACCACCTCCCACGCGCCAAACGCAGTGTTTTTGAACGTCATGATAGCATATGGGGATCGGACGGCCCCAAAGATCATAAACTGTGGACCGATGGCCAAAAGGTCATACATGCGCTTTTCCCGTGGGTAGGGGTGGGTAAAGTTGAGCTATATGCAATAATAAAACTTCTAAAGATTGTAATGACATTAATACGTCTCTAGTAAAAAAATAAAAGTAATAGACGGGATAGTTGACCCACTATCATATATAGGAGCATTTCCTAATAAGATAAAAGTAGCTAAAGTCATCCCATTGTATAAATCTGGTGATTCACATATTTTCAATAACTATAGACCAATATCTCTGCTTCCTCAATTCTCAAAAAAACTGGAAAAATTATTTGTCACAAGACTAGATAATTTCATTGACAGGAACAATTTACTAATGGACAGTCAGTATGGATTCAGATGCCGTATAACTTGCAACAGATACTGGATATGGTCACTAATGAAATTAATAAATTAAAAGTCTGGTTTGATTCAAATAGTTTATCTTTAAACTTGAACAAAACTAAATTCATGATATTTGGAAATCAAACTATTGATACAGAGGTTAAATTAATAATTGATAATGAAACAATTGAAAGAGTTTATTTAAATACATTTCTAGGTGTTATACTGCACCATAAACTCTGCTGGAAGCCACTGTGCATGAAGATGGCCAGGAATATTGGTATATTGAGCAAAACTAGATACATCTTGAACCAAAATACTTTACATACTCTATACTGCACACTAATTTTACCATATATGTTTTATTGTGTGGAAGTTTGGGGAAATACCTTCAAAAACAAAACGAGTAATTAGAATAATACATCATACAGGGTATTATGAACAAACTAATCCTCTGTTATGAATTCACAGTTGCTGAAATTGAATTTTAACATTCAAAACTGCACAATTTATGTTTAAATTTAAAGAAAATAATTAGACGGGGGAGACAGGGATATCATCTAAGAGGACATTATATGTTTAAGCAACCTCTTGTTAAAAGCATGTGTGTTTCTGTTTGTGGGGTGACCTTATGTCAAACAGAGCCATAATATCATTTAGTTCGAATAAAATTCAATTAAAGAAATCAATACTGGACCAATACAGAAAATAGACCTAAACACAGGAATGGAATTGTAATTTAACGGTATTGTTATTGTTGTTAGTTATTGTTTATTATAAGACCTGAAAGATTGTATGTTGTATTTGCATATCTATTTACTTTGTGATGGGATGATTTTGTGAAATAGCGGCAAGACCAAATAAGCTATTTGCTTCCGCCTGCTCCTTCTAACTAATTTAATTGTGTAATTATGTGTATAGATAGATAGATAGATAGATAGATAGATAGATAGATAGATAGATAGATAGATAGATAGATAGATAGATAGATAGATATGTGTATGTTATGGGGAAGGAAGGAGGACCCAAAAGCAGAGTGCGGGAGGCAGGTAGTGGAGGTAGAAAAAAGGCAGGGTTTATTAAACAGAGTCCAAGCAAAATGCAAAAACGCAGGAGTAGGGAAAAACAAAAACCGGAGCACTGGGGGCACTGAGGCTGACAAAAATCACGGGGAGGAAAACTCACGGGGAGAAGGCAGAGAAGGCATCCAGTGGGGAAAAGCTCCAGACGAAACACCGGACAGCACAACGGCAACGGTCACAAGGACAAGTCAAAAGGATCTGACAAAGGGACAAGGGAAGCACAGACATTAGGCTCGTTGCATGCCGGTTAGATTTGTGTCCGACTTGATCCCGACTTGCTCTGACGTCATGCACACGTGGACAACGGAAATCTCACGAGACGCAGGCTGCGCAGTTGCTTTTCACCGACTGCAAGAGCCAGGCAGACCCAGAGCATGCTGGGAAACGCCGGCTTCTCAGCTGATTTAACAGCTGATTGGTTTACAACATGATGACGTTTTATATAAACTTTTTATTGTTTTTTTAATCTGAGGGATTTTAGTTGCTATTTGTCTGATTTAAAGACTTATTCTGTACAGAACACACCTTATGTGGCTGATAGTGATGTTAAGAAGTCAGAGAGACTAAATCTGTTCAGATTACGGATCATCATCGTTAATTAAAATCAGCAACAGATTGCATGTAAAACATTCTGAGAGCTATTCAGTCATAATTAAAACAACTAGAGAGTGTGTACCAACTGATATGTGGGTCTAATTATATTTTATTAAATCATAATCGCACCATAGTGTTTTTGTCACTTCCTGTTCAGTCTTAAGGCGGCTGGAATCAGATGGAAACTGTCTGACTTTACCGCAGCTTTTTTTCCCCGCCCCCTGCTGCTGCCGCCTGTTCTCGTCTACTTTACAGGCGAGGTGCAGTTCATCTCGAACAAGCCTACAATATACATGAGGCAATGTGGTAACGAGAGGCAGGTGACAAGAGGGCCAGGAATCAGGTGGAAAACATCTGGTAATCACAAGAGCGGGAAGACACAGGAAGTTAACCTAGAGGCGAGACAAAAAACAGACTTCAAAATAAAGCAGGAAACAGAACAAGCAAAACACTCAGGGGAACACAAGACAGGACCAACAACACCAGATATTTTGTTAATTTCTGATTGGTTGCGTTTAATTTTTTAGTTTTAAAATTTGGTTTTGTCTTGCAACATTGTTGTTTAAGATAAATAATAAAAAAAATAAAAAAAAGGAAATGAAATGAGACGTGCACAAATCACTCCCGTTCACTTTTTAGAGTAGCTTTTAAGAGTTTATTGGTTTTAAATGGTCTGGCTCCAGGGTATTTGTGTGAAATTTAAACTTTGCAGGAGCACAACCGGTCATTGCGGTCTTCAAATCAGTGAGTTTTAGAAGTCCCAAAATCCGGGTATAAACGGTGGGGTGATCAGGCTTTTGCGGTTGCTGCCCAAGACTCTGGAACAAGTTACCCCCCCCCCCCAATATTCGCACTGTTACAGATGTGGCTCTTTTTAGGTACAAATTCAAAACATATCTGTTTAGTCTGGCTTTTAATATGCAGCAGTGGTGTGACAATTTCATTCTTCTGTTTCTTTTTAACCTTTTCGGATTTTACTGTTTTCTATGTTCACTTTTTCTATTGTATGATATGTGTTTTTACTCTTGGTTTCTGATGTTAAGCACTTTGGATCCCTGCTGGTTGCTGTAAAGTGCTTTATAAATACATTTTGATTGATTGATTGATTGACTGATAGTTGTCCAGCTTGTAAAACAAGAATTTGAAAAAAATTGGCCGTGTGGAAAAGCATCCATCTTTGTTCGCTTATCCGATGTCGGTTCGCAGGGGCAGCAGCTCCAGCAGGGGACCCCAAACTTCCCCTTTTGGAACCACATTAAACAGCTCTGACTGGGGGATGCTGAGGCTTTCCTGGGCCAGGTTGGAGATATAATTCCTTCACCTAGTCCTGGGTATTTCCTGAGACCTCCTCCCAGCTGGAACACCTCCCTAGGGAGGCGCCCAGGGGGCATCCTTAACAGATGCCCAAACCACCTCGACTGGCTCCTTTTGACACGAAGGAGCAGTGGCTCTATGCCGAGTTCCTCACGGATGACTGAGCTTCTCACTCTATTGCTAAGGGAGATGCCAGCCACCCTCCTGAAGTAACCAGTGTAGGCCGCTTGTACCCTGGAAAGCAACAAACTTCAAATGAAAATACCCAAACCGGCAAGGGTCAGCAACATCTTTGTTATTAAACATTGCCAAGGTAATGGGATCTCGTGAAGTTCTGTCCCAATCCCATTTATACTTGTCTGAGCCCCTGGGGCCTCACACACTCACTCACTTAGCACCTGAGATGAATTAAGTTTGAGAGTCTTTAGTTCTTAGTCCTCAGGGCTCACTTTGGGATTGTGCCAACATTACTTATACCATTCTTGTTTTTGGGGTTCTGGATCCACAGAGACACATTAAAAAAGTTCTTTTACAGCTTATTGTTAAATGAAAAAATCAAGCAGGTTGGTGATGCATAAAAGAAGAAACAAAAAACACAGGTGGTGGTGGGGGCAGGAAACATGCTGGCATGTGAGAAGACACAACATCCGGAGAACAGCTGGGCACACTAGAAAAGTACCGGAATAGTATGTGTAGCATGTGTGTCTCTCTCTTCTCTCCGTCTGTGCCTCCATAGCCTCAGGCCATCACAGTGAGGTGTTGAAAACAACAGGTGTCAACAGAGGTGTCTGATTCCTAGACAACATCCTGTCTAATAAACCATGGTCAGTGTCAGAGACAACGCCACAAGTACACATTCCTAAAAATACCGACAGCAGACAGATATGGAGATACATGCATGTTTGGATAGTTGTGAAAGGAGGTGTTTCGGGCCACTACTCAGTCATGCATACTTCACTGTGTTGCTAATGTAGTCCCAGCTGTGTACACCGTTTTGTGGAACTGATAGGCTTAATAAGCTTTATTTCTCAATTAGGCAATGGCTTAAATGTACCAAAGTAACTTTAGGTTTAACCAGCTCACATTACATTATCGTGTCAGCAGTTAACATAATTTATTATCATATGTGGTGTCTTAGCGACACCCAAGACGATTGTGTTTGTTTTTTGTGGTTTCAACAGGACTGTGGAGATAGGTCTGGCAATGCAAGAGACTATTTAACAATTAACAAAGAATGTGTATGGATGAAGTCCTGTAGATAGGGCTGCATGATTATGGCCAAAATTAAAATCACTATCATTTTAATCATATATCATGATTAATTATCACAATTATTTGTTGATTTTAACCAACAAAAATGTTTGTTGTCACATAGGGTATTTATAACTGCTTCCTCATCCATATTATGCTGCATACCTCTTATGTTGAAGTTATGTGTTGTATGCCCGTTATCTACCAGACAAAATATCAACAGGGATTTCGGTACCTCATTACGGTGCCACTTAAATGTCTGCGTTGCTCTCTTATGCTCTAAAACAGATGTTAGACGCAACAGAAACATCGCTGCATGTCACGCTAGTAAACACTAATAACACGTAACACAGCAGGTAACGTTACCATTATCTACAGTAGTAAGTGGTTTAACAAGGCTAAAATGCGAGAAAAAAAACTTGTACTTGTACCGTTGTATTGTGACTGTATTTCACTGTAGAGGTTCCAACAGTGGGACGTACAACAGTCTGCCTCTAAAGCTACAAGCCAGGGCTCCACACTAACGTTTTGCCTTGGTTGCACTGGTGCACCTAACTTTTTTATTTACGTGCACCAGCACAAAATTTAGGTGCAGCCAAATTTTTCTTGCCGTCGCCATTAATGCCACAGTTTCAAGGTCACCTTTTTATCATGCTCCATATCCATTCATATATATTACGGAAATTATTTTAAACAAGATTAATGTGTTAGTAAATACTTTTTTATTTACTGTATATAAAACTAAAAATATTTTTTAAAAATGGTTTAAAGTGCTTCACTGAGCTGCAAAACTAACAAATTTAAGCAAAATAGAAAGTGCTACTGTTTAAAAGTGTGTCTCTGAACTGACAACTGACATTTCATGGATCAAAGTCTTATAGTTCACATGGCCAACACCTGTAATTTGGCCTTCTTCCCTTATAGCCCACTAAAGGAGGCTAATGGAGTTTGGATGATTATATTTTTAAGTCAGCAGCCACTTTTCACTAGCTCTTTTATTAAAACAGATTGGGATTCAAATAAAATGCGAAGACAGAGTTTCTGTCCCTGTTTGATTATATACAGTTGCAACACATGTAAATGAAAATTGTGAAATAAATAGCCTAGGATATATTTTTTTTTAAAAAGTCTCTGAAAAAGCTCCTTCACTTGTTTTCAACAACAATAACAGACTGATTAAATGAGATTGAGAGAGAAGATGAGTGCGATGGACTGAAGCGTACTCACAGAGTGACGGCTGACTCATTATGAATGGGTCCAGCACGGGTCGAATGGCGGGTCAGCAGACTTATACACGTGAAATGTCTGTATCGTCTCTGAGCAGCATTTTTATAAACTATGATATTCTGGCCATGGGTCACATCTCTTGCCCAGGTCCAGCAGGTTCCGTCTCACACGCTATTACTCAACGACCAGAAGTTAGTGGCATTCAATAATTAAAACTGTGGATAAATGTCAGAAGTGTGGACCGGCGCTGTCGCCGCTGTATCTCTCAGTGTTGCAGGGGAGCTGTGTGTGAGTGAATGGGGGCGGGGGCTGCACAGAGAGTAAGAGGAGAGATCCAAACACAGACACGGCTTTTCAGAAGAAATGGGTCATGTTACGCATGTAAAAAAAAAACACACAAAAAAACATGAACGGAATGATGCATTTAAAATATCGCTCGATCATGCAAATTTGATTGTGGGAAGCCAAAATTGTGATTGTGATTAAAATTCAATTAATTGTGCAGCCCTACTTGTATACAGCAGGTGGAGAACGGGCAGATTATGACAAACCAAAAACACTGGGCCTAGCAGGTGAGATGAGTCTCCTCTCACCAGAGTGCCAACCTGAGGCGTAAACAAAAATCTATCAAGCTATCAGAAGTTATTTGACAGCAATACAAGGCAAAAACTACTTACTACATATGTTGGCTATAGTGTGTGTAATACAAAGGTAGACAGACTAGGTATTGACTGACGCTCATTTTTGAAGGCTGATACAGATTATAAGTAGTTAATGAAACCAATAAACAATATTTGTAACCGATATGCATTTACAGTGAAAATGAAAATCTTTAAGTCAAAATTCCGATTTTGGAATGTTACAAACTCCAACCCAAAACTTAGTGTAACTGCTTTAACCAATTATTTAAAACATTGGAAACTTTCAACACAATACACTGTAAGAGATAGTCAGATAGTGTTGTGTGAGGGACATTAGGAGGAGGATCTGCAAACTGTCAAACGAAATCGTCTAGCCCTAAAACAGATAATCAGAGGGCTATTTCTTAAAACCATGATAAGGGATTAACCCGGGATTTTTTCCAGTTATCAATTTAGCCTTGACTCGGTTTCACAAAAGCAGAGGCACCTAAGTTATCATTTATTAAGATTTATTCTGTGCAGCTAGCCTGGTTCTGACCTGCTGACTTTTCTGTTCACTCAACTTTGCTTTTACCTTATGCCTGCATAAAAAAACAAGTGCAAATTGATGTTCATTTATAATAAGTATGTTGTTATTTAAAGTCATTATTTTTTTCTATAAATATTCATGTGACATTGTTACATGACATATGAAGACATATTGTTAAACGTTTGAATATATTTTAGCAGTTGTTGAGTTTGGCATCTTTTTTATATGTTGCATCCTCTAATCCCTTTTGAGCCTTGGTTTGTTCCTTTAAATGGAGGCCGTTACAATGAGCAACAGATTTTGTGTGATGTCATGACCTAATTTTGTCAAAAATATGATTGGCAACAGGTGAGTTTTCAATTCAAATGAATAGCCAATAAGAATGAGTTTTTACTTCAAATGAACAACCAATGAGAGAGTTTTCAGTTCAACCCAGTGAGAAATAATTCTAGAAATAGACACAGCATTTGCAGTTATAAATGCAGAAAGGAGCAATTATTACATTATAACAGTATGATTAGTGCTGCAAAACAATATTTTTTAGAACTTGTTTCTGCCCTTCAAGACTAGCTAGTAAATGCAGCACCTCTTTAACACATTGAAAATGAAGCTGCTGTGTAAATGTCATCTTATTTTACTGATAAAGGGTCAATTCTATTTCTATCTAATGAGCCCAGCTACTCCTACCCCTATGTCCTTCAATTGCAACAACTACGTTTTAACCAGCTTTATCTTAATGTCTTGTATGAACTTTTAGAAAGAGTGAGCATATCATATGTGCTGCATGAAAACTACCTGCCCTCCTGCGCACGTCCGCGTCCCTTGGCTGCTCCCTACTCGTCTGACTGCTTGCTTCGCTCTGCTAAGGTGATCGGTGTTCATGCCCCTTTTCCCACGCCTAGACACGCTTCTTTTTCTCACACTCAGCCACGCCCTTTTCTCACGCTCCAACCACACTTCCCCTTATGAAAATGCCATTTTCAATTCAAGTGAACAACCAATGAGAGAAGAAGGGTGAAGCAATAAGTAGTTTGGTTCAAGCACAAAAAAGCAGCCTTTCATTCTACTCACCATGTCTCTATTGAAGGATATAACTGCTTCAGAGATGTCGGATATAGAGACCTGCTCTCTAGCAAGTCCGTGGAGGACTATGTCCGAGGAGGGGCCTCTAACAACTTGTCCTCTTCGCTGATCTGTGAGATGCCTGTAACAATCTTCTAAGATGGTGTTGATGCACCCGGCGCTCTGAAAAAACATACGTTGTATCTGTGTCATACCCAGAGGCCGCCATCTGCATCTCTGCAGGGGGAATGGTCTCTAAATCCAACTCGGATGTAACCCTGATAAAGAGAATGAGGGTGTAAAAGTTAGTGCAGAGACGATGAATGAATAGACGCAGATGGTTAGGGGAGAATGTAAAGAGTTAGGAAGTGAATGTGAACGGGTCCTCTTCTCCAAGGCTTTAACAAGGATAGCTTTTACCGTCTGATGAAAAGACTCATTGCACTCCTTTTTATTCTGGCTATTCAGCGTCACCCAGCTCACCCGGAATATCACAACAGAGGATTTCAGATTCTGTGTGGTAGCAGAGACACTCCTGCACAAACTGAAATTAGTGAAGAAAATCTTTGACCCCATCATCAACATGTATGATAATTTGGTTGGATGCTGTGAACATTTTTCAATTGCAAGAGTTAAGAGGGATCGTAAGTGAGAAAAAAAACACATTGTTGTTTTTAAATGCATGTTATATTGTAATGCTCACCCCAGTGCTGCAGCGTTGAATAAGGAGGATGGCTTGCAACTTCTGTGCATTTATTTAGGGAACACAGCTTAACGGTCGCTGATAGACGTGACCACATTCAGACCACAGCAACAGAAAAGAACAGCCCGCTCTTCCTCAACATCCCAAACTTGATTTCTAACTGTGGCTGTCAACTGTGAAATATTGGGACTACAATCTATTTCAGGAGGGTAAAACATTTAGAGGAAAATTGAAAAACTGCTATACTGCAAGCACTAAAACCTAGAAAACAAGACAAATGATGTTACTTTTTTAGTAATGACTAATTTTGATTTCAAAAACACAAAGAGTTAATACCAGAATTTTGTGTAAACAACACACATGAAATATGGTGTTTATTATTATTGTTATTGGACTTCCCAAATAAGAGATCTAAAAAAAACAGTTAAAAGGATTAATTGCTTAAATCACTTAGTTGATTGACAGAGAACTGCTTTGATCATTTCCAGTTTTAAAAATGTGAGGCCTTTCTATATTGTTGCCTTTTCATACCTTAAGTACACATTTTTTGTGGCACTCTTCTTAAGGAATATTTTAATGGTATTTTGATGGTAACAGAATATTTTTACAGTTTAGAATTTGTTCTTCTACTCTGACTGACCCAACTGTAGCAACATTTTTGAATCAATGATGTCATAGATCAGACTTGTTTAGTAAGTAAAAAGAGAGAGAGAGAGAGAGAAATCCTCCCTTCATTACAAAGGTCTAGAGGACAGTCGAAGGGAGGGAGCATCCCAGAGAACACGCACGCACGCACGCACGCACGCACGCACGCACACGCACACACAGATAAGGTAAAAGAGTCATTGTGCATTTGAAAAAAAATAAAAAATAAAGTTGCAGTAGACCTGCAGCTCAGTAAAGATTTTTAATCATAAATTACACATTATAATGTTCCCATATCAATAATAAATTGTAGTAATAAATTAGATAGACTGAAATATTCAGTGGTCAGGGTTGTTCTCCTGATACTAGGACTAAAAGTCATAAAAAACTCATATTAGAACGCAATTATTATTCATTTGTGATGCAACCCAAAGATAAAAATAAAATAAACATTCTTTTTGTTTAAATTCATCTAAATGTATTGGTTGAGACAATATTGAAACCAATTCAAGTTGATATGAGATTCCATTCTATTTACATTTAATATTGTACTCTAGTGAGATTTTCAGTAAAACTGCATTATAGACTGTTTGCATTTTGAGTTGCTATATGACAAATTGTTTGAACTATCAAGTTGATGTTGAAAACATTTTATTTGGATGTTTTTTTTCTTTTTGTTCAACTTTTTGTTTTAGTTGCTTTTACGACAGGTGTTTGCTGTGTAACACAACAGTGTTAATGGCTACAACCACTAAACAATTATGAATAGGCATGAGTCATGAGCTTTGTCATGGCTCAACAGGAGGGATATAGTAGCAATAATAAATAGTGTCCACAGCATTATGGACTTTAAAACTACTCTTAAAAAAACAGTTGTTTTGATTTGTGCAAAATCATAACCCTTAAGGTAATCTGAGGCCTAAAGAGAACAATTTCCAAAACCAGTGTTTCCTTTTTAGATAGAGTTAAACCAGCAAGAGGGAAAGAAATGCTTTTTTATAATAATGAGTGATGTTCACTAAATGAGTGTTGATAAAAGAACAGATAATGCTTCTCGGAGTTCTGTTTTGTGCCACACAGTGCCTCGTTGTGTCAGAGTCAGGTCCACCTCGCTCCCCCTCTAGTACCGGTGACAAACTGTACCAGAAGACTGATGATAGAGCTAAATGGATAGTGGACCAAGGCTGAATGTCTGGTGGTGGCCTCAACATCTGGAGATGTACTATGCCGGACCAGAGACTGATGATGCTGAGGTGAGAGGGCTTTGGAGGGGTCGACCATGTGGCCCCGAGGCCTGTTTTACCAAAGACAAAGATACAATATGAACAGCTGTTAGCTTAAGTTATTTTTAGAACATGATGTTACAGAGCACTGTACGCCAAAACCAACAGACTCAGGAACAGGTTCTTTCCACAAGCCATCACGCTGATGAACAGCTGACTTCTTACTCACAGTGTCAGGTTCAATTCTGTGCAATAACCTAACAGCACCTGTTTACTCTTTCCACTTATTTAGTATTTATTCATCATTCTCATATCTCACTTATTTAATATTTACTATTTACTCATCATTCTCACATCTCACTTATTATTTGGTATTTATTCATCATTCTCATTACCTATTCCAGAGCTGTTCATACTGTCCATACTGTTCATGCAGGAAAGAGACAGAAAATCAACATTTAACACAAACACACACAAACAAACAAGACTTCACACACAAAACATTGGTATCCGGAAAATCTCCCGTTTGCTCTTAGCACTGGCTAGCCCTGACTCCGGAAGAGGATGGTGTAGCGACTTTTTACAACTCTTACGGATTCCCACTGGATTTTGGTCACTTTATTACCATCCTCTCGCTATCATTTGTGTGCAGCATTGTGTTTTTTATCTCTGCCATCGAGCCTGCGAGTTATCTTAAGAACTACTGACTCTGTAGCACGATGATGTATTTAAAAATGATCATTTTGTGTCTAATTTTCTGAATAAATATCAAAGATGCGTCAGTTGTAACCGCTCAGAATCTTTTCACCATGGTGTTTTTTCTTTGAAAATGTTTAGAGATTGTTATCACTTGTAAGAAAGAACAAAAAAGACGATGTAATCATAAACTTAATAAAACTAATAAAATGTTATTGAAAATGACAGATCTTGGTAAAGTCAACAATCTTGGGAATAGGAGGCATGATTTTTTTCTTTTTTCACGGGGCTGTGGTGATTCTTCTTCAAAAGCATCTCTGTCCGTTTTGAGATAACCATACTGCTCGCGTGCATGAGGGTTGTTCACCAAAGCTATTGGTATGTTTAATCCATCCAACGTAGTTAAGAAACTAGTCCATCCTTTTGTTTTTTAAATATTTCTATTAGTCAGTGATATGTTTTTGAATAAATCAACCATATGAGATCCTTTTACAACATTTAAACAAATTCACCCCTCGAAGTCCAGCCCATCTCTTGTGGATAATCTCTGCATAATGTACAAAGCTTTTCACGGGAACGCAGGGGCAGGTATTTTAACACCGTGCTTGCTGCTTCATCCAATCTTGTCTGTCTGGTCTGGTCATTCTTTCATTCAAATCATCTTCAGCCGTCTGTCTGATGGAGGTCTCAGGTCTGGTTAATCTGTTCAGCTGATGGGGTGAAACCAAATAAATTTTGTTGGTAGCCCTCAGAGACATATTTTTTGGAAGCAACAACATGGGGCAAATGCTCTTACTGGGTGAGCTAGAAGCCGCCCCAAGATTTCCTTTTGAAAAGGTTTAAAGCCACTTCACACAGAGCCTGTGTGGCGGGGAGCAGGTAACAAATCTATTTTTATTTTTAAATATGGTATGCTAGAAGTGGTAACTAAAGACAACTAAGGGGGAAAGAAACTTAGGAACCGCCACCTGGATATGAAAACCAATTTTAATAAGGACACAGGGTTGAAAACCTTTTTATCATTATATTTTTATTAACAATGATCTAGACAAACAACTATAACAATGCTCCAACTATATTAGAATAGAGGGTTTTCACCAACGTCACGTTCTGAACCCATATTGGAGATACTCGTGTGTAAAAAACTGAACGGAATACAGTGGAGTATTGTGCACTTTGGATACTTTAACCCTTGTGTTGTCTTCCCGTTAACCATAAATTGTCCTTCCTGGTCAAAATTTAAAATTAACATTGCTTTTTCTGATTTGTCACTTTTTCCATGCTTTTGGTGCTTTTTTAAAACCTGAGCTACTTATTTTTGGAATTCAGGTTAACAAACCTCATTTATATCATAAGGCAGAAATTATGAATTATTTTCACTAATAGTTAAGATCAGAAGATGTTGAGTGGATCACATATGTCAAAGTTTAGTCCGGATACTGTTTGGAAAACATTAAAAAAATAATTCAAATGTTATAAGATTAAATAAAACACCCAAAAAATTCAATGAAAGTAATCATTAAAATTACCCAAAGAACGTTGTATGGAATAATCCATGTTATTTTTGGGCAATTTGATTGAAAGAAATCCATATTTCTGATATAAAACACTTTGAAATGGGTCAATTTGACCTGAGGACAACACAAGGGTTAAGTGAATGTAGCCATGTCTAAACAACAGAAAAGCATATGGAAGGACTTGGACCACAGAAAAGGCGCGATATTTCGAGAAATTACAGTTCATTGGCGGTGCAAATCCCTACGAGTTGGCTCTTTCTTCTAAGATTCATGACGACCCAGTAATTTTTCCTTTAGTTGCATATAAGATAAGATAAGAAAAACCCTTATTTGTCCCGCAGTGGGGGAAATTGCGAAAGAAAGCAAAGATAACGGCAAGATAGGTAAGTGTACAGAGATAGATATATGTACAAAATATAGCAGTATCAACAGTATTATACAATAAATTACAAATGAATTATTAAGTTGTACAGATGTAATGACAATAATGGCACACGGGATACAGTATATATTACACAAAGTTCGTTGTACAATATGACGGCCGCTGGAAGGAAATATCTGTGGTATCTCTCCTTTACACAGCGGGGGTGGAACAGCCTGTCACTGAAGCTGCTCTCCAGGGCTGACAGGGTGTAGTGCAGGGGGTGTGACTCATACAGACCGATATAGCTAGTCTACTACCTGGTATTCTCGCCGAGCCCATGCACAGCTGCAGACATTAAATCCTACAAAGGTTTGGAGGCCCTTAGCCAGATGGTGTGTGGATGAGTGAGGGAGACGCAGGACCAAGTCATTAATGATTGTTGTGTTGTGTATGCCAAAGTAAGTAATGCAATAACGTCTTTAATCAACCTAACCTGTATAACTGTATGACATCATTGCGATACTCAAGGTGTAGCCAAGGTATTCTCAATCGTTTTTTTTTTTTCATTTCAAAGAGCCCCAGTTTGCTATCTACACTGCAAACTATCTGAGTGAGTTTGAGCTTTGCCAACCACAAATCAGAGCCTGAGGAGCCCCCACCTGAACTTTGGCTCAATAGTTCAGGGGGTGTAAGTATCCCTGGTTTTGGGGTGGTCGTGTGGCTATCGTAGCTGGCTGTGCCTGTATGGCAACATAATCTTCTCTACACTCCCTTGCAAAGTTATCTGGTTTTTGACACCTCCTACAAATCAGTGTTCTCTTACCATGGCCAGATTGAAGTCTAAGGGCTTCTGTAAGGAAATTTCCTTAAATTCACTCAACTCAGAACTGAAGGATGGGTTACCTGGCCCCTGGTGGTTGCGCTGGTTACCTTGTACCGCATGCTGGTAGCCAAATGCATTAGGAACAGAACAGCTTCTGCCCCTTGTGCCCCCAGGCATCCCCTCTTGTTCCCATGTAATGCCCTCAGTGTGGACATCTATTAAGGTGGCGGTAGGGTGACCCCGGACAAACTGCTTGAGCTCTGCGAAGGGAACAATCAGACACATGCTCAACAAATTGATCTCTCATCAACACCTCCTTGAGGGGATAGATCAATCAATCAGCTACCGGGGCAGGAACTTGGTGGATGCTGTGCTTGGCCCAGGCTGGTTAATCTCCTGTTCCCGACGCATCTGTTGGTTATTCGCTTGTAGCTGCGTGATCAAGTCTCTTAACTGGGTAATCTCATCCATCACGAAACAAAACAGAAAAGGTAAGAGACAACTGGCTGTGTCAGGAGTTGCCCGACACCTGGTGCTCTTCTGCAAAACAAGCCTATACCATAAAAATAAATGGGGTTGTGGAAGAAGACAAAAAAACAAAAAAAAACTACCAGTCTCTGCCTTTAGTAATCCTGTTGACAATGCCAGTTGTGGCGGGGAGCGGGTCTCTACATTTTGACGACGAGGCATGGTACAAAGCTTTTAGTTACAGAGCATTCCTCTTTATACGCACTGGCATTTTTAACGGCCTACTTTGTTTTTAGCTATGTAAATTGCTAGTTTGCAGCTGGGGAAGTATTCAGGTCCTCACTCTGTAACGTTTTGGGCATCAAGGCGTGAGGTCTAAACTTAAATAGCCATATGGGTCTTTGGTAGCATCTTCAAAACCTTTCCAGAAAAAACTGTTTTTGTAATGTGTCTCTTGCGTTTTTTTAAAAACCACCAGATAATTGTTGTTTAAACTGATGGTATGGCTGTATTTACCCTGGTGAAATACATTCTGCATCAACATCTTTGACACTCATGTTTCTGTGATGCCTGTATTGTGAAGATTTTTAGCCTGAAAGACAAGATACATTATCTAAAATAACCAGATGACTTTGGTCAGGAGGAAACAGGTTTATATCTTCAAAAGAATCAGGTAGTCCCTCGATGAATTTAATTTTTGAATTCATTTTCTTCAGTTCATCGTACTTGAAAACAAGTATAAATCCATATGTTTTCAGGTGCAGTATCCATCACATGCTCACATTTTCCCAGTACAGATTTCAATAAATAGGTCTTGCCACACCCCATGAAACTTTTAATCTAGAATCAAATTCAATCTCCTCCATCATTGTATTGGGTGTCTAAAACACTAATACCCACAAGGTAGACTTTTTTATCATCAGGAAATAGACGTCTCTTGGAATGTAATTATTCAATAGAAACCCTTTCTATAGCGTTAAATAACCTGTTGAGGAGTCTCAAGTGCCATTTCTTTACAACCTTTCAGACCATCAAAAAAATCTGTCACACTATCCAAGTCAATCTGCTCACAATACTCTCAAGTTAGCTTTCTTTTGAACAGTTAATATGAAACTGAATGGTAGGATATTATAGATAGATACTTCAAGACTTAAAATGGCAGGGCATTGTGATGTGTGTGTTAACATATCACTGGTGCACTGTAAACCCGAATATGTTACCAGAACTCCAAAAGAATAGCGTTATTTTTGCTTTATATTAATGAAAACAAAGGCCTATAGTATAGTTTGGGCCTATTGGCTGAACACTTGCAAAGTAGTGCAGTAACTTTTTGAGGCATTATTTAGACAAAAGGAGATAGCTTTGAACTAGCCATTTATAATGCTTTACCCTGCAGCCTTCTTTCAGAAGAGTTTCTACATCATCAAGTCATTCTCGAGGGTCTGAAACCTAATCACAAACTAACACATGGAACATAATTGCTTTCTTTAACCAAGTCCCATTGAAATCCAATACCTCTGGGAGATCTGGATCTCATTGAAAGAGGTGAAAAACATAAAAATCATATTCTGAACACATGAATCAGCCAAATTACCAAAGAATCTAAGTGATGTGAGATAGACTGAAACCAAGGACATTTACAAGAAAATGTGAAAATGTGAAAACAGACCATAGACTAAACAAAAGGTACATTCTAAAACATGATAGTATTTTGATGAACTGTTTACATCCATTGTATTTGATGGTGTTGGATATCGTAAAACTGAATATAATACGAAAAGTAGGCACTATTTTCCAGTGTTTTATTTTTTCCCCCAAAATGCATGCATGACGTCACATTAGGGAGAAAACAGAGCAGCCTGCGTTGTCTTTTCCACTGGTCTGGCCTAATATGGCTTTTGGTCTTTTAATAACAGTCTATGGTCTTGACTGAGTCCAGGTGATTTTATTATGTTTATAACAATATTGGAGGGAAAGTGAAACACAGCTTAGACGGGGATGTTTAGAGAGTTTAGACAGCTAGCTAACGCTACGCCGCCGCAACAGCGTTAGCCTAGCCTGCTAGGTAAATATTACAACTGCCTTTGGTGTTGCCTCTATATACCTCCATGTTGTCAACATAATACCTGTGGCGTTAGTGCACATTTTATACCATAATTGTATTGAATGAAATAGTAAGCTTTGATCCTATGAGATGGGTGGGGTTTTGTTACGTTACACACAAAGCTAACTGGCTATAGTTAGCCTGTACGTATGCTAGCGGATATAGCTAACGTTGCGTAGCCAGCCAGCAACTTCGGCAGTAGAGTTTCGATAACCGAACCACGACAGCGTTGTTGCCCACAATCAACCTGCAGTGATGTTTTAAATGGAGACACGGATATTGTTTCTTTTCCCGGAGATCCTGGACACTATTTTCATTTATGACGTTAAAGGCAAAGGAAGCGTAGGTGAGTGTGCGCGGCGTGAGGGGACGTGTCCTACCACAAGTCGGTGTGGAAGCCGAGCTACATCTGCGGCGAGCAGTCTGCAGATCAGGGGAATAAAGTTTAGATTTTCAGTGACCAGGTCTGTGCTCCATGATTCATTGAAAGCTTTGGACTGGTGTGGATGTTTCAACCTCACAGACAACAGATTCGGACAAGCTTTTTATAAAACCTTTGAAGGATACAGCGGTGTACAAATACGTGTACTGTTGAGTGTACTGTGAAAATGTTTATGGAGCTCTCAGCTAATCGTAATCTGTAAAATATTGATTTTGCTCTAAACTGCTCTTTCCTTAAAAACTTCCATATGGATTTGTTTTTAAATGATGCACTTTGTGCCCAAATAAATAGAACATATGCTAAATTACCCTCTGTTTATTGTTGTTTAACCAAACTTTAATGTTTTCTGAAAAGACATGTCTTTCCTATTAACCCATGTCCTAATAACAATATAATTCAATATTTATTACTGTGTACCCCACACAGTAATACTGGTCACCTACTGTAGCAGTGGCAGTAGTGGATTGGTGTTTGTATCATTTCTAACACTGCTATTATGAGGTATCACCATATCTTATTCTGTTTTCTTTAGATTGTATGATATCAAGGGGAATGGCTATAATGGCCCATAATGACTGTCTTGATACTGTCATAAGATTTATTTATTTATTTTTTATAGCCTGTCTGTATGCAGTGAACTGGTGTTGTCTAGGGATAAGTAGCCTTTCATATGACTCAGTCTAAAAAGAATGGTAAAGTTAATACAAACAATTAAAATACTGGTACGTTCTGGTTGGGGAGGACCATGATCCTGTCTAAAATGTCACAAACGAATTTAGTCAGCTGATCGCGGGACGAGCTGATTGCGGGACGAGCTGATCGCGGGGCGAGCTGCTTGACCTATCTAGAAAAGTGTACCTGGACTTATCTGAACACTGTCACTAGTTAGAAAGAAAATGTTGATGTTCACTTGGTGCTATTCACTGATAGTAAAAAGTAAAGTCATTGTATGCACTGCTGCGTTGCTAAATAAAGAAGATAAATGAAGGAGACTTCCCCAAATCTTGGCAATTCCTCATTTGTCCTCTCACATCTGGCAGGTTCGTAATTATACAGCTGCTGGCCTTTCCACCTCTTCCACATCACAGTCAGTCGCCGTAGTTCTAGTGCTAGGCTGAGACTTCGCTCCCCATTGTGACGTCATCACCGAATTGACTTAACCCGTGAATACCAAAAATGTATTTAACACTGTTTGGAGACATTTTTATAAATTATATACATATTTACAGTATACAGTTTTTTGTACCCAATAATTAACAGTGGTGGTTAACCTGCAACATGGGCTTTAAGGAGACACACTGTGCAGGTTCTGAAAAATCTAGAAACATCCTTGTGCAGATGCACAGGAAGGGCGTGGAGAACAGTAGTGCGCTTGGTGTGGATGTCATTTCTTATTCAGATAAAAACAGAGTTGTATATACAGAAGAGTTTACTGAACAAAGCTAATTTTAAACAGTCCAATCAGAACATATGTCAACAAATAACCTGTCACATATTTAATGCAATCATACAAATGGTAAACACAAAGTGGACTAATTGCAAAATTCACAAAGCTCATTTAAACATGGAACCTGTTCAATGTTCCACTGGTTTAACCTATGAAATGTGTTATAATATATTACCTGTATTTTTAAAATGTCAGCTAGAGCATCTGCTGTCTTCCCAGTTCTTGATGCCTTCTAAATAAGGTCATCAGTCAAGGAAGATGGCAGTCAAGCTCAGCATAGGATGTGTTGGGCAAGTTCTAATTCCTAATCCGCTGGAACTCTGCATACAACTACATTGAAATAACAGCAGGAGGAGAATACAGCAACAGCACTTAAAAAAGCAGTCATAATATGAAGAATCTAGCACACATGTATAGCAGAAAATAGTGGCCAAATGAATAAGAATCACAATATTCACTTTAAAAGAGAGAGCTGATCCATATTACCTCAGACTCTATTTTGAGAGCAGGCCAGAGGTCCATGTGGGCGGGACATCACTATGGTCTGTCAGCGTAGGGGAAATGTGGTCTCCATCATCTTTCTAATGAGGGGCAGGTTCTTCTCAGTCTTCTTGACTTCAACAATTGTCTGCCTCAACTGTTCAAGGCTTGAAAGATCCTTTCCTTGGGGAAAGTTGGGTAGGAAGTTTACTTCTCCTCGCTTGTTGGAATGTGAAGGTTCATTTTCAGGATTATTTCTACTTCTTTTTCCAGCATTAACAGTGACCTGACATCCAGCCTGTCTCATCTTGTTCCTGTAATTGCCCATCTTAAGCATTATGCTGTTTTTCCATCCATTCCAGCCAGTCTCAGATCCTGCTTCCTTTAAGCAGGGATGTTTGGCTACAAGAGCCTCAGCTGCCATTGCGATATCTTTATTACCCTGGTAAGCCTTAAAACCATATATAGTAGATGCAATCTTTTCTAAAATGTCATGCTTTAGGTCTCTTGTTAAATTAAGGTGTGTGTTGTTCTTCTCATATTCCACATTTCCATCTCTAAGTTTCAGTTCAACATCAAATGCAAATGTGGGAACAGGAAAAGTACCTGGATATGACACATCTGAAAGTTGTTGCGGGTACAATGTCAGACTCATTTGCTCGACTTGACATGGAGTAAAAGATGAGTTTGTTTATTACCGACTAAACAATCCACGGTACAAACCCAATAGGCAGAAGATGTGGTCGAAAAGTACAGACAATCAATGCAGACAGTCTGGAAAAAATCAGGAAACACTCAATTCAATTTTATTTATAGTATCAATTCATAACAAGAGTTATCTCGAGACACTTCACAGATAGAGTAGGACCCAACAGTTCTAGTAGTTCCCTCCAGAGCAAGCAACAGTGCGACAGCGGCGAGGAAAAACTTCCTTTTAGGCAGAAACCTCGGACAGACCCAGGCTCTTGGTAGGCGGTGTCTGACGACCGGTTGGGGTTAGAATGAAGAATAACAGTCACAAAAAATAATAGTTTGTAGTAGTTCGTTGTAGTAGTTCATGGCATAGCAGAGAATTGTGCAGTATTACAAGGCACAGCAGGACGTAGCAGGGCACAGCAGAGCGTAGCAGGATAAACACGGCATCGCAGGACGTGTAACGGGACCATGGCGACAGCTGCTACCATGATTTTGGAGCCTCCCTGATCCAAGGAAACATGCTGGGCGAAAAAGAACATAAGGACTCCGGGAATGACTCCCAGAGCTAAGTTAGTAACAAGCATTTCTGGGACATGGATGCACACAAATGGAAAGATAGAAAGATAGAGGAGAGAGGCTGTATGCCCTGCCTCCCTCTAGTTTTATTATATTATAGATAGATCTAACAACTAAGACGAGAAGCACGTGGGCCGGGTTAGGCGAACGCTGCGACTCCTCGCTCCCTAACAATATTCAATTCTATGCCCTAACTAAAAGCTTTATCAAAGCATAAGACAGATAGGAGAGACAGAGTAACAAACACTAGGAAATATTTGATAGTGAGACACAAGGAGTAACAACAATCTGGCACAGGTAAGTGAATGTGGTGAGTATTTATACTAGGGGACCCCTTAGGCGGCCGAACAGGACGACAAGGATTCTCAGGTGGCCGGCGGAGAAAGAGAAAACCTTCTGGAGGACGTGCATGAAGGCGACACCCCTCAGGTGAGATTCTCTGGAGGCCGGAGATGAGGATGGAACCGCTCTGGCAGCAGAGTAGGACGGTGAAGGCAGAGCCCCTCAGAAGATAAACAGGATGATGAACACTCTCTGGTGATACCCCTCTATGGGTAGTCGGCGAGGGGGGAATCCCTCTGCTGTCCATCGGAGCCCCCCTGAAGGCCGTGCAGGCCGGCAATGGATGACTCCAAAGGCAGAACCCCTCTAAGAGCCGGGCAGGCAACGGGTCAGCTGGGCTGAAGACAGGAGAAGGCTTAGTGGGGCTGAAGACTGGCGACGGCATCAGGTCAGCTAGGCTGAAGACAGGAGATGGGCCACCAACAAGGCAACTGGAACAATCACAGGAAAGCTGGCAACAGGATCAGGAGTCGGCCTGGCTGCAGACAAAACACGAGGAGCAGGAGTTGGCTGGACTTCTCCTTCAGGATGAAAAATGACCCGACTAGGAGATGTAGAAACAGGAGCAGGATGGTTGATGAAAAAAGCACTGATAGCCAACATGCTAGCAGGCTGAGCAATAGGCCGGCTGGTGGGTGCTAGATGGCGCTGAGATAGTCCAGGGATCTGAGGATGAGTATTTCTTTCTAAAAGTTCATACAAAATAATAAGGTAAAGCTGGTTAAAATGTAGTTGTTGCAGATGAAGGACACAGGAGTAGGAGTAGTTAGCCTTGGTGGTTATAGAATAGATAGAAAAAGAATTGACCCTTTATCAGTAAAATGAGATGACATTTACACAGCAGCTTTCACTTTCAACGTTTTAAAGAGGTGCTGGATTTACTAGCTAGTCTTGAGGGGCAGAAACAAGTTCAGAAAAATAGTGTTTTGCAGCCTTAATCATACCGTTATAATATATTATAGTTGTAAATATTGTAATATTGTAATTTACTTGGAGACCCCATCAGTGCGCTGCACTTTCTAAATTCACAAATGCAGTGTCTTAAACATTTTCCCAGTTATCTGATGTGTTTAAATGTATAAAATAGTGATAAAGATATTTAATTATTTCTCATTGGTTTAAACTGAAAACTCATTCTCATTGGTTGTTCATTTGAACTGAAAATTCATTCTTATTGGCTATGTGAAAATGTTTTCCGGTAGAGGGACCGTTATTACATTGCAAAAAAATTATAAAATGAGGTAATGACATCACACAACACCCTTTGCCCATCAATTTAATTTTTGACAGGTCTTGACCTCTTGACCTGTCAACCATCAATCAAATGACATTCCTGAGCAAATATTCGCATATATTCTCTCTCTCACACTCACACACACACAAACAGACAAGTGCTTGACAGAAACAACAGGGACTGAGGACATGACAAACATCACAAAACCTGTGTGAATGTATGGCAATCTTATCAGATCCCTTTACCCCATCTTGGTTTCTTACCATCATTTGATGTTTTTTTCTCTTCTTTGTATCATGTGGTTCCAGAACATTTTGGTTATCCAAACAGAAACCTTGCCTCTACACAAAAAGGCAAAATAATACTAATAGCCCCATGTTTCAAGCAGTCTTGATGTAAGCTGCAAACCAGTTGCAAGGGCTGCTGACAGAAAATGGTGTGAATCTAGAGATTCTACAGACCTGAGTGTGTACCAGACTCTTCTAGCATCCTTTGCCGCCAGCCTAGTCTATATCCACTGTGTTCTGTGATAGGCTAGTCACAGCGCTAGTCACAGCGCCCCTCCCCTACACTATTCTGTGATAGGCTAGTCCCAGCGCCCCTCCCTACACACATACAGATTCCTTCTGTTGTTGTGTCCGGCCGGCTCTGCTCACTCACACACACTCAGAATACGGAGAAGTGAACGCAGCTCTCTCCCTCTTCCACAGTGTTGGAATAAAATATATTCATATCATGTGTGCTTATAAACATATTCATGTGGTGCATTATATTAATCATATGTGTTAAATTCATTAGATTTTCAGGTAAAGAGCTACAGCATTACACATAGTCTGCTTGGTTTCAGTGTGATTATTGGGTACATTTCTGAATAAGAAGCATGTAGTTTATAGTTCACTGAGACCTTATCATAGGTTGTTTTGGTACAATGTGTCCAACCATAGCTCTGCCGAGTGTGTTGAGTCTGCAAAGCAGGGCCAGGGGTGGTTATAGGGACACGTCTTATGTTTGGGTAAAGGGCTCTCCAGTAGCAGTCTGAGACCTGTTATCTATTGTGCAGGCCAATCGCTGCTGGACACGAATCTTACGAACAGGTCACGTGGTAGCAACTGAAACCCCCCCCTTGAGGACAAGAATCATGCAGGAAGGGCTAGAAGGGCAGACAAACTTGGGAGAGCTATGGATGGATGTTCTCTGTAACTTTGTCTCTGGAATGTATACACTCCATATGAATAAATGTTCTTTTATCCAACCTACTGACTTGAACCCTTCTTCCTGAAAGAATCTAGAAGGGCAGGATGGCAGCCCAACAATTTGGCGAGCCAGCCAGGAGGAAGAGGTTCTATTGGACAAAACAACCAGGACCGGACTCTCTAATCATTCACCAAAGGCCACACTTAAAAAGGTAAGCAGAGCCTGTTTATATCAAATCTGCATTATTGGAGAAAGCTAAATTGAATGTGTGAGGTCCTTGGTTCTGGTTGACAATTTAGAATGATATTTTTGATGTATCTTGACATCTAGAAATAGAGGTTGGATTGTGGGAACGTTTCAGATTGTGATAAATTCTGTTTTGTTGTTGTATAGTAAAGACTCTAAGGGGTAGCACTTTAAAGAGAAAGTGTGAA
This sequence comes from Percina caprodes, assembly GCA_013375575.1. Taxonomy (NCBI): domain Eukaryota; kingdom Metazoa; phylum Chordata; class Actinopteri; order Perciformes; family Percidae; genus Percina; species Percina caprodes. The sequence goes on along the minus strand of JABXJD010000233.1, from coordinate 46,703 downwards.
GGTAGCATCGAAAAGATCTGAAAATCGCGCAAAGACGATCGTTAAGTAGATGCGAAAGGCAGCGTTAAATTGGCTTGATTAGCGTGAAGATGAGTCAGAGACGAAAGGTAACTTCTCTAAAGACAGAGTTGTGAAAGGTAGTGACACCGGCGAGTGATCACGAAGGGTAGCACAGACATTGATTAACTAGTGTGATAGTAGTCTCAGAGACGAAAGGTAACCTCTCTAAAGATAGAGTTGTGAACGGTAGTGACACCGGCGAGTGATCACGAAGGGTAGCACTGACATTGATTAACCAGTGTGAAGGTAGTCTCATAAACATAATTAAATGTACATTAATAGACAAATAGATAAATAAATAAATAAATAAATGAAAGATAATTAAAGACATACATAAAGTAATAATTAAATTTGAAATAATGGAGGCCCAAAGGGATCATATAATTACCGGCGTGGGTTGCGGACCCTATAAACCGTGGGAAGCACAAATGGAATTGATAATGCGCGGAATGGCAGATAAGACAGCTGAAAAAGACAAGGCACATTTGTGGAAAGTCAGAAATAGATTTAGAAGAGTGTAAGAAACAATTAGCCGACTTAAAGACACTGGCACTGCGACGAAAACTCAAGAACAGCGTCTGAAAATTCATAAATTAAAAAATAAAAATTAAAAAGAGAACAAGGGAAACCAGAGAGCCAAAGGTCCTACGTTTCAGAACAAGACTGAGTTAGACCCCAGACATGACATTAAGCCTCCCTCTTATGTGACTATATCCGACACTCGAACCAAAGGCCCCCAGACCCCCGGACTATACTCAGTAATAGATGTGACGGCCGGCACGGTCACTTTTTCCCTCGACTCAAGACACCAGCTCACACAGCCGGAGCTAAGCGCGCCCCCGACCCCCTCCCCTCTCTGCTCCTCTCTCTGTAGAACAGGAACGCGCTCGCTCAGAGCAGCAGACGGAGAGTCAGGAGAATGCTCCATTTAGTCATAGAATGAGGCGGGAACAGCAAGAGGAATGCAATAGACAGAAGAATTCAGGCCACAAGCAGAGAGTAGGACACTTTGGAGGAAAGGTACGAGAAAGAATTAAGGGACAGGCCAAGGAGAGAAAGGGAAAGAGATCAAAGAGACAGGATGGAAAGAAGGGAAGACAGGTAATGGTTGCTGCAGAGATTAAGGGAAATTGGAGAGATAGCAGTGAATCGGAAGGAGAAACTGATAGCGATGGAAAAGAAAGTAGAGATGTGGGAGATTTAGGAAGTGGAAGAAAATACAAAGCATAAGTAGGACAATAGGATGGCAAGGAAGATGATATGAGGTACAGAGAGGTACTCCTGCCCCCCGTAGATGTAGCTAGCTGTAGAGGTCCGCACAATAGAAAAATAAGCTAGAATTGAACTCCAAGACAATAAAACACCTTTCATGCCCATTTATATCAAATTGCAGTGGTCACGAGGAGAATTTATCCTCTGCCCCAGTCCGCGGGGAAACCTAGCTTCCCGTGGGACCCCAAAGTTAGACTGGTGAAATATTTAGCTGATTGTTATGACACAGAGCTGCGTCAGACAGGACAAAATCCAGCACAAAAGGGCAATACATCTGTGTGGTTCAGGAGGGCAGTGTTTGCAGGGCTGCCATCAGAGGTGTGTGTAAAATTGGAAGAAAATCCTGATTTGATGATTGTGAAGATGCAGTATGGCGGAAACATGTTAGACATAATTTAGACATTGCTAAACGTAAGGCTGACAAAAAGGGGAATGAAACCACAGAGCTGCAGACACAGCTTTTGAAATTGCAGTTAGAAGAAGCAAAGACTAAATTTAACAAAAAGGATGCTCAGAAACAAATGTTTGTAAACACCTGCTGACTGTTTCACTAATGACGCTAACCCATATCCTCCACCCCCTCCAGTCATCCCCTCCCCTTACCCTTATGCTCCTATTCCCCAATTCCCTCCTCCCTTCCCTGCTCCTCAGCAAGCCTATCCTCCTGCTTTCCCATCTCCCCAGGGATATTTTTTCCCATACAGAGGCCAGTACAGGGGTGCATACAGGGGGGCTGCAACTCGTTTCAACAGACCCCAGACACTGCAACAGAAGGGATGCTTCGTGTGTGGCACGATGGACCACTGGAAAGCCGCCTGCCCACATGCTCAACCAATGCAAAGAGGGCGAGGAAGAGGTCAAAGAGGGGGACACCAGGCCCCAAACCCTACCCTTGCTCCCGGCTACGGCATAAAACTGGGAGTGTCGATCCTCTGCTTACCTGAAGGTATTTCTCTCACCTTTCCTGATGGGACAGTTTTGAACTGTGGGATGTGGGACAAAGGGGGGCAGTGACTGTTGGCACCTGCCCTGGATCTCACCGCAAAAACTGACATTTATTGGGCTTGTCTGTCTCCTGAGACACCCACTCACACTGGCATCCTGTCTGCCGACCTACAATGGAAACCCTGGATTTGCAGCCTCCATCCGTATGTACCACCTGCTGATCCTCCACACCTCACCCTCCATTATGACAGGGAAAATTACCTTCTCTATTATAATGAGGTTTTTGATAACATATTTGGGAAACAGTGGGATTCGAAATCCACCAATATCTATGCAGGTCCTCAAATTTGTAGCTGCTGAGGTAGAACTCACCCCTGAACAAATGTCCTGGTTTAAGATATCAGGTGAATCTGGTCCCCACATTATTCTGGCAATAAACCCCAAACATTAAGATAAGAAATTAGGCCCAATGATCAAACCTGCAGTAGCTGCTAGAGATTTTAGACGCACTCAGATTGACCTTGTTTTCTACTCACCCAGTACAGACACATACTGCATCCGCATATTTCCACCATATGTGCATAATACTGCTTTCTTGGAGCACTGTCTCATCTCTAGGTCACATGGCAGAGAAATGACTGATCACCCTGATGCTGCACTGGTGGCCTCCCTTCCTGAATCCATGTGGAGTACAGGCTCCACAGACGTAGGGTTGGTACATTGTACACCTGTCACATTTTAAATGAAAACCTCACAACCCATCAGACAGCCTCAATGCCCCATTAAACCAGTGGCTCTTTAAAGTATTCCTCAAACAATACAAGGCCTATTAGAGACTGGAGTCCTCCACATCTGAGTGGAACACTCCTATTGTCCCAGTCCTAAAACCAGCCAAAGGCAAGTACAGAATGGTGCATGACTTAAGAAAAATAAAAGAAAATAAGTGTTTGTGTCCAAGTGTTTGTGTCCAAGTTCTCCCAACAGAAAAGTGAGAGGTCCACAGCCCACACGGTCCTCCAGGCTGCCTGGGTCCGCCTCAGAGTGATAAAGGAAGAGGAACCAGCCCAGGTGGACCGGACCGTTCGAGGTGACTGAACGCACCAGCCATGCAGTGAGACTACGCGGAAAGGGGGACACGTGGTATCATTGGAGTCAGTGCACGCCAGCAGAGAAGCCAGGACGGACACTGAGAGAAGTGCAAGCCACACTGGAAGGAGACGCACGCATCCCTTCGGACGAGGGGACGAGCGCAGGAGAGCAAAGGGACCAGCAAAGGGGCAGAATAATCCCCTCCCAAGCTCCAACTCCAGGTGATTAGTACAATCCCTGGTTGAAGAAAGAAGTGGACACCAGGTTGACAAAGATTCTGGTATAAAAGTATCCAGGTCGACGGTCAAGATGAAATCCCATTCCCAAATGAAGCGGTTTGTATTGTTATTTGTATTGTCTGTTGTAATTATAACTGTAATTCTGATTTTGTGTGGAGAATTTCTGATTAATGATGAACTTTTAAAGAAGTTCAAAAGGGGGAGTGAAAAACTCCATGATTAATGCCGGGATGATGTTTGTCATTTTGCTTTGTTCACTGAATAGGTATTCAATAAAGGTGGTCTCATTGGTGAGACCAAAAGGGGGAAATGTTGGAATAAAATATATTCATATCATGTGTGCTTATAAACATATTCATGTGGTGCATTATATTAATCATATGTGTTAAATTCATTAGATTTTCAGGTAAAGAGCTACAGCATTACACATAGTCTGCTTGGTTTCAGTGTGATTATTGGGTACATTTCTGAATAAGAAGCATGTAGTTTATAGTTCACTGAGACCTTATCATAGGTTGTTTTGGTACAATGTGTCCAACCATAGCTCTGCCGAGTGTGTTGAGTCTGCAAAGCAGGGCCAGGGGTGGTTATAGGGACACGTCTTATGTTTGGGTAAAGGGCTCTCCAGTAGCAGTCTGAGACCTGTTATCTATTGTGCAGGCCAATCGCTGCTGGACACGAATCTTACGAACAGGTCACGTGGTAGCAACTGAAACCCCCCCCTTGAGGACAAGAATCATGCAGGAAGGGCTAGAAGGGCAGACAAACTTGGGAGAGCTATGGATGGATGTTCTCTGTAACTTTGTCTCTGGAATGTATACACTCCATATGAATAAATGTTCTTTTATCCAACCTACTGACTTGAACCCTTCTTCCTGAAAGAATCTAGAAGGGCAGGATGGCAGCCCAACAACAGTCACTCAGGTCTGTGGGTCATTTCCGTTAACATTTAGGGTTTCTTCAAGCTTCAAGTTTGTTTTTTACTTCAGTTCGAACTACTACTTAGTAACCAGTAGATTTCTGGTAAACGCGGGGTTTGTTCAGACGTAGTGCTTGGTAGACTCGCGTTGCGTCTCTGCCTGTCAGAGTTTTTTTTTTTTTTTTTTAAACTGCCTACTGGCTCTAACCAGTTTTTTTGAGTGTCTGAAACTTTCTTGCTGTATTTTATAAAAAAAGGCAAAAAGGCAGTTGTGGTATGAATAAATAATATTACAAATTAAGATACACACACAAACACACACAAACACATTCCAACCCCCCACCCACCTCTCTCTCTTTCTTTTTATCTCTCTCTCTGTGTATCTTTTACTCACTCACAGACACACAGACACACACACACACTCACACATACCATAAAAAAATTATCACACTGAAATTAAAAGTTAAAATTAGAAAGTTATATTATTGAGTATGAAAACTCTTGTTCATTACATTTTACTTAATAATTGCAACCACATTGTTGTATTCATTGTTGCAAAACTTGTTCTGTATATAGTTTGTTTGTTACCATGACAACACCACTGATCTGAAGCTCAATGCTGATGCTGTCATGGAAATAGTTTTCTAATCAGCAATAAATATAACAATTTCTGATCAACCCATATCAATTATCAAATCAAAATCAAATATGCTTAAAATAACATACTGGTTAAAGCCCCCGCCCATTTCAAGACAACCTTGCCCAATCCTACCCACTTCCGGATTAGGCCCCGCCCAGTCCAAGTACAGCTACGGATGCAGATAATTCATGTGGTAAACAGATACAGATAATCGAAAGCTTGGTAGCTAACGCCAAGCGACTTTAGCTTAGCTGTTAGCCATATCTGGTTAAGTGACTGGAACTTGAGAAAAGGTTGTGCATTAAACTACATTTGCTTTGCTTAGAGCTCGCATCAACGGGGCATAGGCATAAGCATTTGTTTTACGTCTTTCAGTTACTTTCGTTAAATAACAGTTGTTTTGAACGCTTGGTAGCTAGCGCTAACGCTACCATACTTTAGCTTAGCTGCTAGCAACTTTAGCTTAGCAGTTAGCCATGTCGTCTCCCTCTCCTGCTTTGTCTTGTCCGATGTGTGAGATGTTTAGTTACTCCTCTGCGTCCTTTAACGGCAATGGTATGTATAACAAGTGTAGTTTATTTATAGACATGGAGGCGAGGCTTAGTGAGTTAGAAGTCCGTTTCCGCACCATGATAGACCAGTCGTTAGTTACTGTAGCTAACCCCCCCCCGGTAGTTGGTGCGGGCCGGCCTGAGCCTGAGTTAGCCTCTGGTAGCCGTCCCCCGGCAACTCCTGAGCAGCCAGGACATAGTAACTGGGTGACTGTGCGAGGACGAGGAAGAGTTAGCCGTAAGCTTTCAAAGGCCACGGACCGCCACCAGCCTGTTAGCGTTTCTAACAGATTTTCCCCACTCAGCAACACACCCGCTGAGAAACCGACTCTGGTTATCGGCAGCTCTATTTTGAGAAACGTGAAGTTAGCGAAGCCGGCAGCCATAGTTAAGTGCATCCCGGGGGCCAGAGCGGGCGACGTTGAGTCTTATTTGAAACTGCTGGCGAAGGATAAACGTAAATACAGCAAGATTGTTATTCACGTTGGCGTTAATGACTCCCGGTTACGCCAAACGGAGGTCACCAAGATCAATGTTGAATCAGTGTGTACATACGCAAAGTCAATGTCGGACACCGTAGTTTTCTCTGGACCTCTGCCAAATCTGACCAACGATGACATGTACAGCCGCATGTCGTCATTTCGCCGCTGGCTATCGAGGTGGTGTCCAGCTAATGATGTGGGCTTTGTGGATCACTGGCAGTCTTTCTGGGGAAGACCTGGTCTGATTCGGAGAGACGGCATTCATCCCACTTGGGATGGAGCAGCTCTTATTTCCAGAAATCTGGACAAGTTTATTAGTGGACCTAATCCCTGACAATCCAGAGCTGGGACCAGGAGGCAGAGTCGTAGTCTAACACACTTCTCTGCTCCTTTATTCCAGGAGTTACCTAGTAAAAATCCCATAGTGACGGTGTCTGCCCACCGACCATTAAAATTATTTAAATCAAAGGTAAATAGAGGAGGAGCTGTGCATGAAAACCTCATAACAATTAAAACCACAAGTGCAATAGTGCAAAACAATAGGAGAATTAAATGTGGACTCTTAAACATCAGATCTCTCTCTTCTAAAGGTGTACTAGTAAATGAATTAATATCAGATTCTAATATTGATCTATTTTGTCTTACTGAAACCTGGCTGGGTGATGGAGAATATGTTAGTCTGAATGAAGCCACCCCCCCCAGTCATATTAATACTCACATTCCTCGAGGCACAGGCCGAGGAGGTGGAGTTGCAGCTATCTTTGATTCTAGTCTACTAATCAGCTCTAAACCTAAACCTTATAACTCATTTGAAAGTCTTGTCCTTAGTCTTTCACACACAAGTTGGAAATCACTGCAGCCAGTTCTATTTGTTATAGTGTACCGAGCACCTGGTCCATACTCTGAATTCTTATCTGAATTTGCAGAGTTTTTGTCAAATTTAGTGCTAAAAATGGACAAAGTTGTTATTGTAGGGGATTTTAATATTCATGTGGACAATGAGAATGATAGCCTTAGTACTGCGTTTATCTCTCTTTTAGATTCTATTGGTTTCTGTCAAAGTGTTCATAACCCGACTCACCGTTTTAACCACACCCTCGATCTTGTTCTGGTCTATGGTGTTGAAATTGAACATTTAATGGTGTTCCCACAGAATCCCTTTCTGTCCAACCACTGTTTGATAACTTTTGAGTTTATATTGCTAAACCACACGCCAGTAGGCAAAACCTTCTATACAAGATGTCTATCTGATAGTGCTGTAGCTAAATTTAAGGATGTGATTCCATTAGCATTTAATTCAGTACCAAATCACAAAGTAACGGAGGACTCCTATGCTATTAGTCCCTCCCAAATTGATCATTTTGTTGATAGTGCAGCAGGCTTGTTGCGAATGACACTCGACTCTGTTGCCCCTCTAACAAAGAAGATAATAAAACAAAGACGGTTAGCTCCATGGTATAACACTGAAACTCGCAAATTAAAGCAAATATCACGGAAACTTGAGAAGATTTGGCGTTCCACCAAATTAGAAAGTTCTCGTTTTATCTGGCAAGATAGTCTTAAAACATATAGGAAGGGCCTCCGTAATGCCAGAGCAGCGTACTACTCGTCATTAATAGAGGAAAATAGGAACAACCCCAGGTTTCTTTTTAGTACTGTAGCCAGGCTAACGGAAGGTCACAGCTCTACTGAGCCAAGTATTCCCATAGCTCTTAGTAGTAATGACTTTATGAGATTCTTCAATGATAAAATTATAACTATTAGAAGCAAAATTCACCAAGACCTGCCTTTAACTGGCACTGACTTATCTCTAAATTCAGGAACCTCAGAAACAGCTGTAAAACCAGATATATGTTTAGATTGCTTTGCTTCACTTGATCTTTATCAATTTAATTCAATTATTTCTTCATCTAAACCATCAACCTGCCTCTTAGACCCCATCCCGACTAGGCTACTTAAAGAAGTTTTACCATTAGTCAACACTTCTCTACTAGATATAACCAATCTGTCTTTATTAACAGGCCCACCAGCACTTTAAAGTAGCTGTAATTAAACCTCTTCTGAAAAAGCCCAACCTTGATCCAGATGTTTTAGCCAACTATAGACCTATATCCAACCTTCCATTTCTCTCTAAGATTCTTGAGAAAGCAGTCGCCAAACAGCTGTGTGACTTTCTGCATAGCAACAGCTTATATGAGGATTTTCAGTCAGGATTTAGAGTTAATCATAGTACAGAGACAGCACTTGTGAAAATTACTAATGACCTCCTAATTGCATCAGACAAAGGACTTATCTCTGTACTGGTGTTATTAGATCTTAGTGCTGCATTTGATACCATTGACCACCATGTCTTATTACAGAGACTGGAACATTTAATTGGCATTAAAGGGACAGCTCTAAGCTGGTTTAAGTCTTATTTATCAGATCGATCTCAGTTTGTTCATGTTAACGATGAATCCTCTGTGCACGCCAGAGTTAGTCATGGAGTCCCACAAGGATCTGTGCTCGGTCCAATCCTGTTCACTTTATATATGCTTCCTTTAGGCAATATTATCAGGAAGCATTCCATAAACTTTCATTGTTATGCAGATGATACTCAATTATATCTATCGATCAAGCCGGATGAAACTAATCAGTTAGCTAAACTTCAAATGTGCCTTCAGGATATTAAAACCTGGATGAGCTGTAATTTTCTAATGTTGAACTCAGATAAAACTGAAGTTATTGCTCTGGGACCCAAGCACCTCCGTGACGCATTATCCAAAGAGATAGTTACTCTGGATGGCATCACTCTGGCCTCCAGCACCACTGTGAGGAATCTTGGAGTTATCTTTGATCAGGATTTGTCCTTTAATTCCCACATAAAGCAAATTTCAAGGATCGCCTTTTTCACCTGCGTAATATTGCTAAAATCAGGAATATCCTGTCTAAAAATGATGCAGAAAAACTAGTCCATGCATTTGTTACTTCTAGGCTAGATTACTGCAATTCTTTACTATCAGGATGCTCGAAAAAGTCCATAAAAAGTCTTCAGCTGGTCCAGAATGCTGCAGCACGTGTTCTGACAGGAACTAGGAAAAGAGATCATATCTCTCTTTTTAGCTTCTCTGCATTGGCTTCCTGTAAAATCTAGAATAGAATTTAAAATCCTTCTTCTCACCTACAAAGCTCTTCATGGTCAGGCACCATCTTATCTTAAAGAGCTCATAGTACCTTACAACCCTACAAGAGCACTGCGCTCCCAGAATGCAGGGTTACTGGTGGTTCCTAGAGTCTCTAAAAGTAGAACGGGAGTCAGAGCGTTCAGCTATCAGGCTCCTCTCCTGTGGAACCAGGTTCCAGTTTGGGTTCAGGAGGCAGACACAGTCTCCACATTTAAGAGTAGACTTAAGACTTTCCTCTTTGATCAAGCGTATAGTTAGGGCATAGAATTGAATATTGTCCGCCTAACCCGGCCTACCTGCTTCTCGTCATCAGATCTATCTATCATATAATCAATAATATAATAAAACTAGAGGGTGGCAGGGCATACAACCCGATCCGGCTGGGGAGAGTCTAGCCCGATCCGGCAGCTCTCTTTACCCTGTCTCTCCTAGTTAGTCATGCTCTCCTAGTTAGTTATGCTCTCCCAGTTATGCTGTAACAGTTTTAGATTTCTGGGGGACTTCCTTTGACACACTGAGCTCCTCTCTCCTCTATCTTTTTATCTTTCTATCTTTCCATTTGTGTGCATCTATGTCCCAGAAATGCTTGTTACTAACCTAGCTCTGGGGAGTCATTCCCCGGAGTCCTTATGTTCTTTTCCCCCCCAGCATGTTCCCTCGGATCAGGGAGGCTCCATCATCATGGTAGCAGCTGTAGCCATGGTCCCGCTACACGTCCTGCGATGCCGTGTTCATCCTGCTACGTCCTGCTGTGCCCTGCTACGTCCTGCTGTGCCTTGTAATAATGCTGTACTCGCTCATCCCTACTATTTTGTAGAGGCACCGTGGCTCCATCCGGCGCTTAACCTCCACCCAAGACAATTTGATTGGTTCAAAGAAATGCCAATAAACCAGAGCACATTTTTCTGTGCTGTGTGGACTAGACAGATCCTCCTGTACAGTGCTGTGGAGGAAGGTCTGACAATGCAAGATTACCTCCAGCCTAACTATTTTAAGGACATCTATTTATCTTAACAATAATGTTCGTACTCACTGATGATCTGTCCCACATGAAATGTACACCATACATAATAAAATACATATAAATTACATTTAAATGAATGGATATTATCATAGGCAAAACTTTAATGTTTAAGGCAAGGCAGTGCTACAGTAGCGCTGTTGCAGCAACACTGTCTCTGTGGACACCATGCTTGTGGGAGCAGCAAGCGTTTTCATCAAGGTTAGCCATCAGAACCAAACTCAATTCATTTTGTATCCTCAATATGTCCTGAGTAAGGAAAAAAAAGCCCTGAAGAATCCCATTAGGGGAAGTTTAAAATATAGCCCATTCATAAACCTATTCATTCTTTTTTTCACGTGAAGAGGGTAAAAATTTTAACCTTTCGATATCACTATGAAAATTTCTGAGTTCATTATTTGCATCAAGACGAACAGAAAATGTTTTACAAGTTTTTTTAAATAGTTTGTTAACATGGGTCACGGTGCATAATCTAATTACATATGTAGTAATTTGCATAAATAACACAACCGATCTAAACATTGGTATAGCCAGGTCAATGTCTTGTTGAATCTTGTTGACATCTTACAGTAAAAGACTATAGAGATAAACAAATGTCACCATAAGGGGCAGAGATTCAGTCATTCATTCAAGGTCCAATAAGCTGTCACTCAGGTAAGAAATACATTTACAATGTTTTTCTACATGGATTATTAAACCTACATTGATAAAAAATAGAGATGAGCGAGTACAGCATTATCTGTATCTGTATTTGTTTACCACATGAATTATCTGTATCCGTATCTGTACTCGGACTGGGCGTGGCCTAACCCGGAAGTGGGCAGGATTTAACCCAGAAGTGGGTCGGGTTGTCTTGAAATGGGCGGGGCTTTAACCAGTATGTTATTTTAAGCGTGCAATTGTTATGGGTTGATCAGAAATTGTTATATTTATTGCTGATAAGAAAACTATTTCCATGACAGCATAAGCGAGATCAGTGGTGTTGTCATGGTAACAAACAAACTATATACAGAACCAGTTTTGCAACAATGAATACAACAATGCGGTTTCAATTATGAAGTTTTCATACTTAATAATATAACTTTCTTTTTTTAACTTTTAATTTTTTTATGATCAGTGTGATCATTTTTTTGTGTCTGTGAGTGAGTAAGAGATACACAGAGAGAGAGAGAGAGAGCGAGCGAGAGAGAGGGTGGGGCGGGGGGTTGAAATGGTTTGTGTGTGTATCTTAATTTGTAATATTATTTATTTATACCGCAACTGCCTTTTATTTTTTTATAAAATACAGCAAGAAAGTTTCAGACACTCAAAAAAACTGGTTAGAGCCTGCAGGCAGTTTAAAAAAAAATAAAAATAAAAATAAAACTCTGACAGGCAGTGACGCGACTCACATGCTACCAAGCACTATGTCTGAACTAACCCCACGTTTACCAGAACTCTACTGGTTACTAAGTACTAGTTCGACCGAATTAAAAAAACAAAGCTGAATCTTGAAGTAACCCTAAATGTTAACGGAAAAGACCCGCGAATAAGTGACTGTGGGAGAGGGAGAGAGGTGCTCACTTCTCCGTGTTTCTCCGTGTTCTGCCGGACGACAACAGAAGGGCGCTGGGACAAGCCTATCACAGAATAGTGTAGGGGAGGGGCGCTGTGACTAGCCAATCAATGAGGAGTTTTATTCTTTCCGAGGACAGATATTGACTCGCATTACTCGTATAATACTTGTACTTGGCAAAAGTGCTTTATCCGTACGGATACTCGTTTCAGCCGAGTATCCGGCTCATCCCTAATAAAAAACATACCTGGTGATCATCTACAATTTATTGGGAACATGTGTATGTGTGTTGAGCTATGGTACGACTATTATTGGTGAAATGATGTCAAGTTTAGGATTAGCGAGCTAATTAACTAACTACACACAAAAGTGTTAGCTTGCTACACAGACGTGTTAGCTTGCAGCAGCAAATAACTTGTTAGATGTCTCAAGACCCATGTATCCCTAATGAATGACATCTGCAAACTATCGAGGACATGTTACCCTATCTGGCCGCATCATGTTGTTCTTACACGCAGTTCTGGGATGTGACACTACATCTTTCATTCATGGGATCAGGAAGGGAGCGTTGCTCAAGAAATTCAAAGAAAGTGACATGTTTTGAGAGCAGCCAAGGTGTTCTAGGAACATTCAGCTTCTACTTATGATGTAGCAGAAGCAGAACAGAAAGCTATGGTGATTTTCTACAATGGCAGATCTACAGACTCCCTGGACTCCCTCCAATATCATCAGTTCTGTTGGAAGGTGGCATCCAGTTCTATTTAGATTCGGCCATAGGTCTTACCACCAGGAGGAGCAGCAAAGTACCAAAGTCAGTGAGTGTACTTACAAGTACAAGAATGGAAGGGATCAACACATTTCAACATAAATTTAAATTTTTACTGAAACTCAGATTTCTGCAAACGTTCTGTTTATTGTGTCATTTTGTATCTTGTGTACTTCATTGCTGCTGTGGCAATATCAATATATCCTGCTTGGGGGTTAAAAAGTGTATTTTACATTACAGATGGACTTTGTCCTATGGAGTGGGGATGGCATAAGTGTGGCGAGGGATTTGTGCCAATTAAGACAACACTACCTCCTGCTCCTGAGCAGATCACGAAGGTCATAAGTTGCAGCTGCCAGTCTGACTGCAGCACCCTGAGATGCAGTTGCAAAAAAAAAAATAAAAAATATATATATATATATTGTGATGTCACGAGAGGCTGCGTTCTGGAGGGCCGCTACGTACCCCTGAGATGGCTGCAGTCACGGATAGCTTTGGCACCATCTGCTGGTGGAGTTGGAAACTCCACCCCTCAGGCACACAGCATCCCAACACACCTGAGACCGATCAGGGCTTGATGAACTGAAGGGCTTTTTAAGGCCCAGACACACTTGTTGAGAGGAGAGTTGTTGGGGAGAGTAGCAACTTGTGCTCTCAGAGGATCGGAACGGCACTTTCCATGAGAAGGATTGAAAGACTGGAATACTTACCTGAAGACTGGAATACTTACCTGAAGACTGGAATACTTACCGACAGATTGGCCACGGGCTGCAACGCTGTCTAAAAGTAAGGCTGAAAGACTTGTTTCGGAGGAAGAGATTTACCTGAGGGAATCGGGTTTTGAGTTGAAGTTTGAAGAGACATTGTTTAAGTTTGGACTATTACAAGATCGGCCTTATCCTGAGTTATCGTTTTGTATTTGGCATACCATTTTTGTTGATTCCCAAGAACTTTATTAAAAACTCTTTTGTTACATTCTACATTTGTGTCCTTGCACTGCTGAACTGCCCCGCCGAGAGCCGTGTAGCCTCTCATGATATCACATATGGTGGAGAATGTGGGCACGTTCAGGCGCTAACAGTGCATGTGGGAGAAGGACACAGACCGTTTGATATCCCGGTTTTCTGAATTGGCCATAGAACCCTCCCCGAGAAACAAGATGGAGGCCGTGTTGGAAGCCCTGGTGGCCGGCCAGCAAGCCCAGACGCAAGCGAACATTGCTCTCCTGGAGGAGCAAAAGAGAGCCAACTACCTGAAGGCGGAGGAACTGCAATTGCAGAGACAGTTGGCCGAACGTAATGTCCGCCCAATACGGGCGAGTGACTTTCTATCCAAGATGGGGAACACCGATGATGTTGAGGCATATCTGCACGCCTTCGAAGCTACCGCCACTAGGGAAGCATGGCCCAAGGGGCAGTGGGTTGGACTGCTAGCCCCCTTTCTGTCGGGGGAATCGCTGAACGCTGTCCGGGACCTGGCCTCCGACAGGGCGACTGACTACGATGCACTGAAGGCAGAGATCCTCAGCAGAAGTGGACTCACCAAGTTTGGCCTGGCCCAGCGGTTCCACAGCTGGATCTTTCAACCAGACCAGCCTCCTCGTGCCCAGATGCACGAACTTGTCCGGATCACGCGGAGATGGCTGGTACCGGAGAAGAGTACGGCGGCGGCAGTAGTGGAGGCCGTTGTGGTGGACAAATACTTACGGGCCCTGCCTTATGAGGCGAAACGACTCATTAGCCAACAGGCCTTGACCACCGCGGACCTGACAGTGGAAGCCGTGGAAAGATACCAAGCCACAACAGAGATGCTTCGGGCTTCCAGGAAGGAGCCCCAGGGTGCGTCCACGCCACAGACAGGAGGAGCCCGTCCAAAGAACCCCAAGGGACCCAACCCAGCCACTTTAGGAGCTGTCCAGGCTCCAGGGGGAGCCCGACCCCCGCCGGCACCAGGAAGAGGACACCGGGAGAGCGAAACGCGCCAGTGTTACCGGTGTGGGGAGATGGGACACCTCTCCTGGCAGTGTGGGAAACCAGCGGATGAGCCTATGCCCACGGCTGGGTCTTCCAGCGCACCACCCGCCCACCTTTTTGCTTCGCTCGTGGGAGTTGTAGATGGCGCCCAGGACCGACCCCCCACCTGCCCGGTGACGGTGAATCACCATGATGTAGAAGCTCTGCTAGATTCCGGTAGTCGGACCACCCTAGTGCATAAGGATCTGGTGGATCCATCCGGACTGACCTCAGGGAAAGTTCTCCCGATCTCCTGTGTCCATGGAGACACCAGAGACTACCCCACCACTGAACTCGCAATGACCACCACCAGGGGAACCATCCACACGACAGCGGGTGTGGTTGATTCCCTACCCGTTCCGGTCCTAATTGGACGAGACTGCCCCGCCTTTACCCACTGTGGAGGGAGACACAGGAGAGACTGGCCCAGTACCCCGGAAGCGGAGAGGTAGGACGTACTCGGAGAATACGCAAACACAACCCTCAGAACCACTCACTCCAGCCTGTGTTCTTGCAGGGATGGCAGGTGTCCAGGCTGTTTCAGAGTCTGATCCAGATAAGGAGGAAGAGAACCTGGTCCCAGGAAACGCTCCAATCTCCAGCGAGGAAGACGTCCAAGGCCCCAAGGAGCTTCCCCCTCTCACAGGCCAGTATGGTACAGCCCAGTTACAAGATCCCACTCTTGCAAATGCTTTGAGGAATGTACAGGTGATAGAGGGCGTGGTGTTAGGGGATAGGACAAGCCCTACCTACCCCATTTTGCAGTAAACCGGGGTTAGTGTATCAGGTGGTACGGAAAGATGGAGAGGTGCAGGAACAGCTCCTCGTACCACAGCCCCACCGGACCACCGTACTCAACCTGGCACACACCCACCCGCTAGGGCCCACCTAGGGGTGGAGAAGACGAAGGAAAGGATCTTGCGACGCTTCTTTTGGCCAGGGGTGCACAAAGAGATAGAGAACTACTGTCGTAGTTGCCCTGAGTGTCAGAGGGTGGCACCTAAGCCCACATATAGAAACCCGCTCATTCCCTTGCCCATTATCGAGACCCGTTCGAGAGGATCGGACTGGACATCGTTGGGCCCTTACCGAAGAGTTCCAGGGGACATCAGTACATTCTGGTCATCCTGGACTATGCAACCCGATATCCTGAGGCCATCCCGCTGAGGAAGGCTACGTCCAAACAGATCGCCAAGGAGCTGTTCCTTCTGTCAACGAGTCTGGGGCTCCCGAAGGAGATATTGACAGACCAAGGGAGTCCGTTCATGTCCAAGGTTATGAAAGAACTCTGTACTCTGCTGAAAATCAAGCAGCTGAGAACGTCTGTCTACCACCCCCAGACAGACGGGCTTGTCGAACGTTTTAACAAAACCCTAAAAGCCATGCTACGGAAGGCGATCGAGGAGGATGGGCGCAACTGGGATCAGCTGCTACCGTACCTACTGTTTGCGGTGAGAGAGGTACCTCAGTCGTCTACTGGTTTTTCACCCTTTGAGCTCTTGCTATCTTACAGGCCCCGAGGACTGCTAGACATCGCCAAGGAGGCCTGGGAGGAGCAACCGTGCCGACAGCGGACCCTGATCGAGCATGTCGGGGCTATGAGAGAGAGAATGAAGGCTGTCTATCCCATGATGCGTGAACACATGGAGGCTGCTCAACGGCAACAGCAAGCTTCTTACAACAGATCTGCTCAACCCAGAGAGTTTAAGCCCGGGGACCGAGTGCTGGTCCTGGTGCCCACCGTGGAGTGCAAATTCCTGGCCACCTGGCAGGGCCCTACGAGGTCATTGAACGGGTGGGAGACGTAAACTACAAGGTGAGGCAACCAGATAAAAGAAAGCCCGAGCAGATATATCATGTCAACCTTTTGAAAAAGTGGCACGCCAGAGGCGTTGTTCAGTTGTCTGCCCCCACAGAGTCCAAGGAACCCGGGAGAGAAGAGGTTCAGGTGGGTCCAAGCCTGTCCCCGCATCAACGGCAGATGGTCCTGGAGTTGGTGGATCGCAACCGAGATGTCTTCTCCTCCCTACCTGGGCACACGGAGGTGGTACAACATGAGATCCGCACCATGCCTGGCAAAACGGTGAACCAGCGCCCTTACCGCGTGCCGGAGGCTCGTTTAAGGGTGATTCAGGAGGAGGTAAGGAAGATGCTGGAGCTGGGGGTGATCGAAGAGTCCCAAAGCGCCTGGGCAAGTCCCATTGTACTGGTTCCCAAACCAAACGGGTCGGCACGATTTTGCAATGACTTTCGGAAATTAAATGAAGTGTCTGAGTTTGATGCATACCCCATGCCTCGTGTGGAGGACTTGATAGATTCTTTGGGGCATGCTCGCTTCCTAACCACCCTTGACCTCACCAAAGGATACTGGCAGGTGCCCCTGACCCCGGCGTCAAAGGAGAAGACGGCCTTTGCCACACCAGGGGCTCTACCAGTACACCCGGCTCCCGTTTGGTCTCCATGGGGCGCCTGCCACGTTCCAGCGTTTGATGGATCGCGTCCTCGCACCCCACAAAGGTACGCAGCAGCATATTTGGACGATGTAGTCATACAAAGTCCTGATTGGGCCAGCCACTTACCCAGTACAGGCTGTGATAGATTCACTCAGGGAAGCAGGGCTCACGGCAAACCCAGAGAAGTGTAGGCTGGCCTTCAGCGAGACAAACTACCTGGGGTACACCATTGGGCGGGGTTGGTCAAGCCTCAGGAAGCCAAGTTGCGGGCCATACAGGACTGGCCACGGCCCATCACCAAAAAACAGGTGAGGTCATTTTTGGGCCTAGCCGGCTATTACAGACGGTTTATAACGGATTTTGCTACTATTGCTGCACCTCTAACAGAGCTGACAACCAACCGCCACTCACGGATGGTGAGGTGGAATCCCGAGGCGGAGGCGGCCTTCATCAACCTGAAGCAAGTCCTGTGTTCCGGTCCAATCCTGGTGGCGCCGGACTTCGAGAAGGACTTCATTGTCCAGGCAGACGCTTCGGAGGTGGGTCTGGGTGCTGTTCTCGCCCAGGCGCATGACGGTGAGGAACATCCCGTTCTCTACCTCAGCAGGAAGCTACTGCCAAGGGAGAAGAACTATTCCACTGTGGAAAAGGAGTGTCTCGCGGTAACCTGGGCCCTGGAATCCCTGCGGTTCTACCTCCTGGGACGACGGTTTACGGTGGTGTCCGATCATGCCCCTCTACAGTGGATGGCCAGGAACAGGGAGACTAACAGGAGGGTTACCAGATGGTTCTTGAGCTTACAGGCGTTTAACTTCTCTGTTGTCCACAGGGCGGGCAAGCGCCACGGCAATGCGGATGCCCTTTCCCGGCGCGACGCCTTCTTCGCCTCCTTCACCCGACGAGGACGTCGGTCTCGAGGGGGGGGATGTGTGATGTCACGAGAGGCTGCGTTCTGGAGGGCCGCTACGTACCCCTGAGATGGCTGCAGTCACGGATAGCTTTGGCACCATCTGCTGGTGGAGTTGGAAACTCCACCCCTCAGGCACACAGCATCCCAACACACCTGAGACCGATCAGGGCTTGATGAACTGAAGGGCTTTTTAAGGCCCAGACACACTTGTTGAGAGGAGAGTTGTTGGGGAGAGTAGCAACTTGTGCTCTCAGAGGATCGGAACGGCACTTTCCATGAGAAGGATTGAAAGACTGGAATACTTACCTGAAGACTGGAATACTTACCTGAAGACTGGAATACTTACCGACAGATTGGCCACGGGCTGCAACGCTGTCTAAAAGTAAGGCTGAAAGACTTGTTTCGGAGGAAGAGATTTACCTGAGGGAATCGGGTTTTGAGTTGAAGTTTGAAGAGACATTGTTTAAGTTTGGACTATTACAAGATCGGCCTTATCCTGAGTTATCGTTTTGTATTTGGCATACCATTTTTGTTGATTCCCAAGAACTTTATTAAAAACTCTTTTGTTACATTCTACATTTGTGTCCTTGCACTGCTGAACTGCCCCGCCGAGAGCCGTGTAGCCTCTCATGATATCACAATATATATATGACCCTGAGATGCAGTTGCAAAAAAAAAAAAAAAAAAAATATATATATATATATATATATATATATATATATATATATATATATACACACATATATACACACATATATACACACACACACACACACAGGCCTGTGGACACTGCAGAGGAGTGAGCTGCACAAACTCAATGCAGATGGCCTGTGATGGGAAGAAATATAAGATTCTCTAGTGGTGCATTGTGTGTAATTTGATTGTTTAATTCAGTTTTATTTTACCTGTCTTCTGCATTCTCCTTTTCCTTGTCTCCTGTTCTTCCTCCAGACTCATCCCCCAGAAACAGTCCCACAGACCCAGCCCCAAACCCTATCTCGGCAATAATAATTACGTTACGTCTTTCCTGCCTCTATGTATTAATGCTCATGGGTTCCATTCAGACCTTAACATCAAGTATTTTACTGTAAGATGTCAACAAGATTCAACAAGACATTTTCATCTAGCTATACCCAATGTTTAGATCTGTTGTATTTATGCATATTAGCACATATGTAATTAGATTATGCACCGTTTGCCCATGTTAACAAACAATTACAAAAAAACTTGTAATGCTTTTTTTGTTTGTCTTGATGTAAATAATCAACTCAGTAATTTTCATAGTCAAAACTTTTAGCCTATTAAGGTGAGAAAAAGAAGGCAGTAGCTCTGTCAGTAGGGAGTTGGTCGCTGGTTCAAGTCACCATACGGACCAAAGTATGGTGGTGGACTGGTAGCTGGGGAGTTCACCTCCTGGGCACTGCCAAGGTGCTCTTGAGCAAGGCACCGAACCCCTAACTGCTTGGGGCACCTTTCCATGGGCAGCCCCCTCACTCTGACATCGCTCCATTTAGTGCATGTGTGTTTCATGCATTTGTATAATAACAACAGAGTGAAAACATTGTAATTTCCCCTTGCGGGATGAATAATAAAGTACACATTAACAATACATTAATTAATTTTAATATGAATAGGCTATATTTGGATATTTTTCCTAATGGGATTCTTAGAGGCTTTTTTACCTTACTCAGGACAAATTGAGGATACAAAATCAGTTGAGTTTGCTTCTGTTGCAATTGTTCTACTTTTTTCATAAATCACTGATATGTGGATATGCTAATTTAGACTTAAAAGGTTAGGTTACTTTCATTATAAGGCTCAAATATGTTTCGCTGCTTCAGACAATGTTTTTTTAAAATTCTTAATGGCCAAGAATGTCTTTTTTGATAGTGAAGGTTGCTTAGATTAGAGCATTTTTTTTAATGAGATTGGTCTTACTATTGTTTGGATCCATCAAACGCGTTTCCAATACCGGTGTAGCACCACCTACTGTAACAGTGTCGTTAGCCAGTTGGCTTTTGAACGTTAAAAATCCACAGAAGCACCTTTACGTGAATTTCAGTAATGTAGTTAGTCCTTCTGTGGTGTTTAATCTGCTATGGTGCTTTGTTTAATTAGTAACGTTAAAATAATGACAACGCTGCAGCGGAAATGGCCGTCATTCATTAACATTATGCTAACATACTGTAGTTCCAAGGAGATTTGTGCTTTAATTCGTCTGATCTGTACACAACAACTTCTTGTTCTAACTTTTGCTAAGGTCCTAAGAGGTATGACCTTTGGTAATTGTTGTTTTTTTGCCAAATTGTGATTATTGGTCAGACTGTTTAGCTAAAGCTATGCTAACATGGCGGCATGAAAGCGGACAGAAGCAAACGCCAACAACGTCACCCTGGGAATTTCACCCAGATAATTAGTTTTACTCACTACATTTAATGCTACCAGTATAATTTAAGGACACACAGGTCAGTTTACAAGAGTGCTAGAGACAAGGTTAAACTTTTAAAAAAGAATAACAATAATCAATAGCTTAATAACTGTTACGGGAGCACAGGAGGACTCAAACGTACACCTCATTAAAAAGGATTTATTTAGGGGAAAAGGGATAAGGGAGTGGGAAGGTGGACGCCAGGAACCGGGATGCAGAGAACAAGAGGCTGGGGAGATCTCTGGAAGTGAGGATATCTGGAGACTGAGAGCCGAGGAGGGGACACAGGAGGTGAAGCGTGGCAAAACCGGGAGCATGGGCCTAAGAGGGGACACGGAGAGCGGAGAAGAGGCTGATGGAAGCGGAGCGCTGTGGGAGGAGGACCGGGAGGTGAAGCCAGTTGACCAGAGGAATGGATGTGTGAATGGTACTGCAGGGGAAGAAGACAAAAAGAGGTCAGTACAGGTAACACAAGACAAATATGCTAGATAATAAGCTACGATATCGAGGTTCACCAGCATAACTGGAGCAACAATCAAGTGAAGAGTGGATGGACAGCCGGGGTAGATATACTGTCGGAGATGGTTGATGACAGGATGCTGTGAGCAACGGGAGCAGTTGATTGCAGGTGTGCGCAGTCAGCTGGCTTTGGCAGGAGAGAGGGAAAAACCAAACAGAGCAGGGAAACAGGGCAGGCCAACAGAAAATTCAGAAAAATAGTAAAACAAAAACTCACGGCCAGCTGGACCCAAACCATAAAAATAACAAACAGAAAAGAAACAACTAACTCATAATGGAGGGGGGTGGGGGGAAGCTGACCCCTTCTGCAACATTCATACACCTATAACAATGGCTCACACATTGGTGGCCTGATAGCAGTTGCCCCGTGTCCGTGCGGCAAGCTCCCACAGTTGCGATAACCAATATTCAGGTTGGGTATATTGAGCAGTTCAGGTAACTCCAGGCAAAACAGTAGCTCAGGCAACCCCAGGCAAAACAGTAGCTGAGGTAACCCCAGGCAAAACAACAGTTCTGGGGCCTGTTGCACGAAAGTAGAATAAAGATATCCAGCATAAGTGAAAAAGCGCCGCTTGACTTAGTGTGATCTGCTCATCGCGGCTTAATCGGTTGCACGTTTGCCGAGTCAGGATGAACAGGTGAAGCTATGTCAAGCCAGGTGTAGATAGCTGGGATAAGTGCACATTCACGGCTTTCTTAAATAGACCACGGTATCGATCACAGAGTTACTGATGCAGAAATGGAGACGACGCATGCGGCATATGTTTCACCCAATGAGCAGCAGCTTCTAATAGAAAGTAACAAGGAGGTGACGATATAATATGCAGAAAGGGAAATATGGCTGTTATCAAACGGAAAGAAAAAGCCCAACAGACTATAGCGGACTGACTGAATGCGTGGTGGTAAAAATATCTACTTATCACTCCACTTTATTTTACAAAGTTGTAGGCTACAGTGTGTTTTAATTGCTTTAAATATGCTAGTTTCATGTTTCGTTTTTATGTGATAAATGTGCTGGTTTTACCATAAAGTGTCTTTGAGTAGCCTACCATGTAAAGCACAATTTAAATAAAATGTATTATTTAGTCTACTTTCCCTCAAAAGTGAGCAGAGGAAATTAATGTTCCTCGGGAGATGTACCCTAAGGACTATAGGCTTAATTTCAAACCCTTATTCACAACGCGAGAACATGTTTTACAACTATATGCACAAATCTATAAGCGATGTTTAATTCTAAATAATTTAGTACAATTAATGTTCATACAGAACAATCAGAAAGGTACAAAAACTAGAAAAAGAAGTAAGTAACTTCAATACACACTGTGAGCAGATGTGTAAAACAATATTCGTGGTTTTTTTTAATTCTTCTGACAAGTAACAGCATCAAAATAAATATATTAAGAGGCATTGTGGTGTTCCCTGTGTGCTGAATGTAAACTACACTCTATACGTATATAGGCCACGTTATTGGTCCAGTGATGTAAGACTTATGAGAAGGTTATGAAACCAAAGTAAGTTATAATAAAAAAAAAAACATCAGCCTATATATTACGGAGTAACACAAACTGTCCTTTATTAGAGAAAGACAAGCAACAAGAAGTTGAAATCATGAATGTATTGGTCTCTGACCGGTCTGCCATTAATATCATATCTGGGAATATAGCCCCATTGTCCCACTTAATCTCCGGTGCGCGTCCTGTATAAACCTGAAGCTGCACAGACCACGGACGGATGTGATGCACAGGTCTGCCGGCAGGCTGCCACCGGGCAGCGGTCACTAAGCAGCGGCCGCACGCCAGGCAACCTCGACACTACCGTCCCTCTGGGAAAAGTCCCGACTCTCCCGATTGCCACTCCGCATCTGGGTGCCAGTGCAACCATTTCTATTTCTGTTAACCATCTAAACAATAGTAGGGGTTTAAAATCAAACTCCTGACAACAATAGAGACAAAAATGCATGTTAATTAAAATAAAGCAGAACACATGCAGAAGACAACGGAATAACTGTTAAACACATTTATTTTGGTTCGAGCGGCAGCTGATTTAACACGACTCCAGGATTAATCTTGGCCTGGCTGTTAGCCTGCTCTGAACCAGGCTAGCCGCAAAGAATAAATCTCCATGGTTACTTGGCTGGGTTTAATTCAACCTGGTTTCGTGCAACCGAGTGAAAGCTAAATTCATCCAGGATAACTTGAATATCCCAGCTTAATCCCTTATCCTGGTTTCGTGCAACAGGCCTGTTCTGTACAATGAGTGACAGTAGGTACAGGAGTCTATAAATGTGTATTTAGAATCCGTGTGTACGTAATCATATTTGTAAATCTGAAAATCTGTATTCACATTTGCAAAGGTATTGAGATTTGTAAATGTGTAGACCTGGAAATCAAAATTTGATGATGGTAAAGTTAAGAAACCAAGTGTGAATTAATCAAACGAGGAACACAATTGTACCAAATTTCATGGCACTCCATCTCAGACATGTTGAGATATAGAGTTGCTTAGCTATGATTGGACAATCCTCCCTACCTGTATACAGAAGAATACTAAAAGAAAAATCATGCTCGGTGAATATCTAGCCTCCTGACTGACAATTATAACAGTTTACCAGCTTTTTTAAGTCTTCAGCTTTTATTATCTAAATTTCCTACCTTTTTCTGTAATCATAAGTGTTGGGACCGGAGCAGTGGGTAAAGCTACATTGTGTAAGAATTTCTCCCATCTAGCATTGAGATCATATATAGCAATCAACTCTCTCTCGCCACGCAGTATTGCAGTTACTGTAGCTATCACGCTTCAAAAAGCAAAACTGTACAAAATGCTGTCTATCATCCGTGGTTGTTGGAGTGAATGCCAAAGAGTGGCGCGGACTCGCGCTTCACACCAAGAGCAAGCATGCACACCACCCGACGGAAAGGCGAAAGAAAGAAAAAAAAAAGAGACTGCAGCTGTTGGAAGGATAATTAACTAGTTAGGATTTGGTGTGTGTGTTATGGGAAGATTTAATAGCTACCAAGCTGATGTTATTGCATTTGCCACTCTGATTGCCAAGAGTCAAATACTGCTACAGTGGAAAAGCCCAAAACATAAATTCCTGGTTAGAAGATGTAATGTCATTCTTACACCTAGAAAAAAAAAAAAAAAAAATCAAACATACTGTCAGAGGATCCCTGAAGAAATTTCATAAAACCTGAGACCCGCTCCTTTCTTATGCAAACCATCTATTCTGAGCCAATGGTATTTTTTTTTTTATTTTATTATTATTATTTTATTCATTCTTGAGGTAGGGGATGGGTGGCCAAGTTAGACGAATGGAAGATACATGTTCAGTATCTGGTTAAAGGGTGGTGGAGGGAGGGAATGGGTGTTTTTATTTTAAAAAGCAAGAAAAATGTCAAACCTGTTTTCCTTTGTTATTCCCAATACTGCCTGTAATAATTTATTTGAGGTTTGAGCAATAAACATACTTAAAAAAAACATACAAAAAGAAGCTCCAATGTTCACTCTTATTTCTGATGATGGCAGGCTGTGTTAAGGGGTTGAGACGGGAGGTGAGGACCCAAATGCAGAGAGGAGGAGGAGGCAGGCTTATAGGGATTTATTAAGAAACAGTTCAAAAATCAAAAACACTCAGCAGGAGGTCCATAGTAACAGCAGCAGAAGGAAAAGCTCAAAAAACATCAAATCCACAGGTGAACGAAGGCAGGGGATAACTCACAAGGGGGAGGTCCAAGGAAACACAAGGAAAAACCAGGAACACGTAGACAGGGCAGGGAGCAGGCAGGCAGACGGATGATGAAAAAACTGGAAAACTCACAGGGAGACGGAAAAGCTGACAAACTCTCAGAGTGGCGGCAAAGCTGACAAACACACGGGGTGACAGCAAAATGATCTGACACAGGACAAAAGAAACACAGGGGTTAAATACATGAGGTAATGAGGTAACAAAGAACAGGTGAGACATCAGGTAAATCACATCAGGGCGGGGCTGGACAATCAGACAAGCAAAGCAAAGCTTGGCAGGACAAGACAAGACAGGAAACTACACTATCAAAATAAAACAGGAAGTAGAATAATCAGACACAGGGAAACACAAGGCAGGACCAGCAACAAAAGACTAGGGAAAAAACCAAGAAAGAACACAAAGAGGCAAAAGAAAGGGAAAAATAAACCCAACCAAAACCCCAAACCATAACAGGCTGTTGCTCTTTTCAGTATCTGTCATGGTATGAGCAGACCAAGATTTTATTTCTGTCCCTGTACACAAGTTTGTATAAATTTGCTATGGTAGAGCGCCATCTACTGACCGTAGTGGGGATTGAGGGTGGACTGCTGTCTGTTTACCGTGCAGACACACAAGACACACCAACAAAAGATTGTTCGTTCTGCTGTCTCCGGACAAGTTATTATTTGCACTTGTTTAATGTTTGTTATTCTACCCACATGAAGGCAATGTCCATAAGTGCAAAAGTTATATCCCAAAGTTTGGGAAATGTATAAGCCGTTTCGTTCTTGGTGCTTGGTGCTTGCGTGTGCGCAGTTAGCAAGTGTATTTTGTAGCATATACAATGAGACAAATGGACTAAAAGTAGTTTTATTTGTGTTCAGTTTTACAGCATAAATAAAGGAAAGGAGAAAAGGAATGAAGATCTCTTGCATCAACGTTCTTTGTTCGTCCTAGCTTGATGGTTGTAAGCCTACTGGATAGCTGAGTAGCTCTACACTTAGTGAGGCCGATAGTAAAAGGGCAGACCCTCACCTGTCAAGAGGATGGACCTTTCAGCAACCTGTAAACAATTTGAGAGCCAACCGCCTGTTCCATAACACATGGAACTTCAGCCAGATGCACAGCTACCCACAGGGTTAACCGAAGCCTACTTGCAAAACCTGGAGGTCAGATCTCTAGTGTCGATGTCAGGCTCCACTCGTGCGTCCGCACGTGGATCAACCCGCAGTTCGGAGAAAAGCACGATGTTAGCCACAGCAAAAGCAAAAGCTCAAGCAGCCCAAACAAAAGCTGCCTATACAGAAAAAGAATTACAAATTAAACTTAAAGAATATAAGCTAGAAGCGGAACTGGAAGCACCGCAATGCAGAAAGGAAATGTAGGCTGCAATAGCCGAAGCAGCAGCACGTCAAGCTGAATTTGAAGACGACAATAGCCTTGGGGAACCGGGATCAGAGAGGAACCAACGGTATTTCACTGCACGTGATATTCCAGCAAAACGAGAGGTAAAGCTGGAAAATCACACAGCCCTTCCCAGCGCACAGTTACTTGTCACCAATGCCACTCACAAAAACATTTCAGACACCAACGCACACCTACAACAAAGCATGGCAGGGAGCAACAGGTTACACTCTTCCTTGTCCAAGCCCAGACAGTGGCTTACCCTCTCACCACACACCAAAACTAGACGACCACAGTGCTGTAACCACAGATCTAGACAGGTTCATTGCAAGAAGTCAACTGGTCTCCACTGGACTGACAAAGTTTGACGACAGGGCAGAGAACTACTGGGCGTGGAAAGCCTCTTTTTGCAACACCATAGACAACATAGGACTGACTGTGGCAGAAGAAACCGACCGTACAGTCCAGTATGTGTTGTTTGTAATATTATTTTGTACTATTAGTTATGTTAAATTGAATACTGGTGTTTGAGCTAAACCATAAACAAAAAAAATTAAAGCTCAATAAGTTTTATTTTTCAATATTATTGTAATAGTTGTAACGTTATGAGGCTTTCTTGTCCGGAGATTGTTTACACATAAGGTGGTTATATTGATTATATTGACTGTTTTATTTCTAGCTGTTATTTTGGAGCACTGCAGGTAGCATCTGTGCTGGGGATGTTGCACAATAACAGAAAGAACACATGGTCTCCAACAGCGTTTTCTGTGTTGTGATCTTCCGAGTTCAACCGGCAAGGATGTTCTCCCCAAGAACACAAGTCCGTTCTTTGCATTCTTGAGATTAAGAAACAACACGTTTTCAACTCCACCATGCTGACAAAGATAGACTCTGCTTCACAGTCAGTGTAATTATATGTTGCGTTTTCATTTCATTTCTATTTGACTATGGTTTTGAGTACGATATTATTTCCTGACTTTGTCCTATACGTTTGTGGCTCACTTCAGTCACCCTGAAGAAGGCCTGTCTGCCCGTATTGCTCAGTGCCTCTCTTAGCCTTTGACTCTGGCTGCCCCTTATCAGTTTGTTAAATAAATTATCCTTTGTTCTTATTCCAAGCCGTTGTGTCTGCCTTAGGGTTCTCAGAACTCGCGACAGTAACATGCTTTCAAAGCAAGATTATTGTGGAGAAAAAGTAAACCATGTTTAGCATGTTGGGCCAGGGAAGAAGAACCTTGGAGGGCCTGACTGTGTTTACTATTCAGCATACACTCCCTAGCCCTCACTCTCCAAAGCAATTTCTAAAGCTTGAAACATCTTCAAGGTGTCATCCAGCTAATATCCAGTGAAATTGAAGCTCTTTCAAACGGGCAGCATGTGTGAGCATGGATCAATAGCAGAGCCTCTTCACCAGTCAGCGGGCCAGCTCTGAGAATTGGACCCTGAAGGCAATGTCATTCTCTGTTAGCATAAATTGGCTAAATGGCATTGGAAAATTTACAAGTCTATCACACAGTGATTCACCCAACTGTGTGTACACACAAACGCATGAACACACTGAACAGGCACACACAAATGCCCAAATAACAAGATTAACCTTCAGATGTGATGCCTAAGCTGTTTATCTTTACCTCACTTCAAACCTTTTCAAAAGTATACCTGGATCAAACTTTTTTCTCCCCACAATCCTTTGCAGCTTTTATCTGTCAGCATGGAGTTCGGTCAGAATATTCTGTCACCATCCTCTTTCCTCCTCTGCAGAGTAGACATATTAAGTTATGGCTGCTTGCCTTTCCAGATAAATTTAGATACCGCTGATTTTAATTTATACCAGTAGACAGCAGGAGGGGAGGGAGCTGGCATAGAGCTCACAAAACTAATCCTGAGCAACACATTCATTTTAACGACAGAGATACAGGCTTGAATTGACATTGGAAGACCCATCCATTCTTCCATATCCTTCAAAACGCTGTTCAAAGCAACAGAATAATTATGTTTAATAATTCTGTTTAAGCAGGGGAAAACGTTAATGCCTAAATATTTAAACTGCTTAACAATTGAGATGTTGGCAGAGATTTGAATTGCGAGCAGAATCATTCAAATGAAGTAGTGCAGACTCTGACCAGTTAATTTTAAAGCCTAATAAGCTTCCCTACTCGTCACATAATGATGGAAGGTGAGAAAGAGACTGAGAGGGGTTTTCAAAAAGACCAAGACATTGTCCGCAAATAATGCTGTGTACATTGAATGCATATTGGTATATAATAATAATCGATTGGCAGATGGCTTGAGCCAGCGGCTCTAGGGAAATGACAAATATTTGCAGGACTCAAGGGGCAACCTTGGCGGCAGGATCTAGAAACTGGAAACAAAGAGGAGGAGGTGCGTCTGATTAAAACTCGGGCTGAGGGATTAGAATACAAAGCTTTAATAATACCAATGAAAGTTTTACCAAAGCCAATCACCTCCAAGACTGACCATAAAAATGACCACTCAAGTCTGTCAAATGCTTTCATTGCATAAAGAGAGTGACAAGTGACATTGGGGTCTTACTGTCCTTTGCCACATCAACGATATGGAGAAGGTGTCTCACATTATCTGCTGCTAGTCTCGTTTTTATGAATCTTCTTTGGTCAGAGTTCACTAATTTTGCCATATGAGACTCCAAACGACGGGCTTGGAGCTTTGCAAAGATTTTTATGTCAGCATTAAGCAGGCTCAGAGGTCAATAGCTTGAACACTCTGTAGGATACTTGTCCTTTTTCAGGAGTAAGGAAATTAAGGCTGTGTTCACATCCCTTGAGAATTCACCCTTTTCAATAGAGAAGTTAATCATGTCAAGAAGGAAAGGGACCAACTGTTACCACAAAGTTGCATAGAGTACAGGGAAAATCCCATCAAAGCCCGGTGAATTTGTCCAAGCTAGCTGATTCCTTTGCTGATAATTGAGGCAAGTCAAGCAGCTCAACCAGCTGTTACAGTGGAATTTATCCAAGGTAACCTCAGATTCATACAGATTGGAATAAAATGTCTGAAAGGATGTATTTATTTCAACAGGGTCAGTTATAATATTACCATCTGAAGATTTAATAGCGACTGAATGAAGACTATCTGCAAAATAATCACTGGATCATAATCCCATACCGAGAAGGTGCACTGAGCACTGTCTTGCTGTGTGAATTATAAATTTCGACTTCTGTTTCAGAATGTTGTTTATTTCTTTCTTGACTAATGATAGTTCTGAAGTTATCCAGTGAGTAAAATTTGTTTGTAACAGTCTAGTCTGGTGAACTCAGCTTCAAGGCTTTGCAGCTTCAGTGATGTAGCAATCTCCTAGGGTCTTCTACGGAGACAACATGAATTTCTGTAAATATTTGGAATTCTGCAATGAACTGAGTGATGTGATAAAGGATTAATTTTACAGTAAAGAAGTATTGAAACACAAGCTAACCGCACACTGACACAATTGGCCAGGCGTGAATGTATATGTGCTGTATTTATATAGCGCTTTTCTAGTCTTAACTCAAAGCTCTTTTACATCATACAGGAACCATTCACCATTCATACACTGTGGTCGAGGGTGCCGTACAAGGTGCCACCTGCTCATCGGATAAACACTCACACACATTCACACTCCGATGACACAGCATCGGGGGCAACTCAGTGTCTTGCCCAACGACACTTTGACATGGGACTGGGATTGAACCACCAACCTTCCAAGTGGCAGGTAACCGCTCTACCACTGAGCCACAGCCGCCCGTTAAATAACTTGAAGGAATGCAAAAAAAAGATTTATGTCTACCTGAGAAAAAGGAATAATCCTTACAGGTGGGATTAACTGCACACCAAATATCTATAAGCCCCAAGCTGCTGGCCCATGATTTCAGAGTCCGTTAACTCCAGCATTTGATTAGTGAGCGTATTATAGAAATTGCCATCAAAATCATTTGGGAAGTTGGAGAAGCTGTTTGTTGAAGATGTTTATAGATAGTCAACAATTTTTAATTGTACACACAGTGGTGAGCTGACTGCTTTGCAATGGTTTATTTACCTGGAAACCTATGCCCGTATGGACGTGTATTCGCAACCAACAATGTCCCTCACCTTCTGCTCTCTGATCGTTTTCTCAAGTTCTGAAGAAGATTTGGATCGTGCAACAAGGCAGACCTGTTTGGTTCTGTTGGGGAATAATTGTAAAGATTTACAAAGAATAAGTTTACAATCTTTCATCCTAACTAGGAGGTTTAGGGACCGATTTCTGTAAGGTGGGATTTCTGTAAGCAAAGAACACACAGCTGTACAGTGGAAAGAAAAAATTACCTTTAACCGTGTTACGGTTTCATTTGTGTGGTGCAAGGGTTTCAACAAGGTTGAAACGTCACAAAAAGCTCAGAAGAGGCCAAAACACACGTTTCCTACATGGAGATGTGTCTATAACAGCAACTTTTAAGAAACTAATGTAAACCTGTTGAAATGACAGTAACAAGGTTGAAACATCACAAAAAGATCAGAAGAGGCCAAAAGACACGTTGCCTGCATAACGATGTGTGAATAGCAGCTTCTGTTAAGAAACTGATACAAAAATGCTGAAATGACAGTAACAAGCTTGAAACGTCACAAAAAGCTCAGAAGAGGCCGAAACGCACTTTTCCTGCATGGAGATATGTGTGTAGCAGCAACTGTTAAGAAACTAATGTAAACCTGTTTTAATGACAGTAACAAGGTTGAAACATCACAAAACGCTCAGAAGAGGCCGAAAAACACGTTTCCTGCATGGAGATGTGTGTGTAGCAGCAACTGTTAAGAAACAAATGTAAACCTGTTGAAATGACAGTATCAAGCTTGAAACATCACAAAAAGCTCAGACGAGGCCGAAACGTACGTTTGCTGCATGGAGATGTGTGTGTAGCAGCAACTGTTAAGAAACTAATGTTAACCTGTAGAAATGACAGTAACAAGGTTGAAACATCACAAAAAGTTCAGAAGAGGCCAAAACACACGTTTCCGGCATAGAGATCTGTGTTATGCAGCAACTGTTAAGAAACTAATGTTAACCTGTTGAAATGACAGTAACAAGGTTGAAACATCACAAAAAGCTCAGAAGAGGCCAAAACACACGTTTCCGGCATAGAGATCTGTGTTATGTAGCAACTATAAAGAAACTAATGTAAACCTGTTGAAGTGACAGTAACAAGCTTGAAACGTCTCAAAAAGCTCAGAAGAGGCCGAAATGCACGTTTTCTGCATGGAGATGTGATTGTAGCAGCAACTGTTAAGAAACTAATGTAAACCTGTTGAAATGAAAGTAACAAGCTTGAAACCTCACAAAAAGCTCAGAAGAGGACAAAACACATGTTTCCAGCATTGAGATGTGTGTGTAGCAGCAACTGTAAAGAAACTAATGTAAACCTATTGAAATGACAGTAACAAGCTTGAAACGTCACAAAAAGCTCAGAAGAGGCCGAAACGCACGTTTCCTGCATGGAGATGTTTGTGTAGAAGCAACTGTTAAGAAACTAATGTAATGTTTTTGTGATGTTTCAAGCTTGTTACTGTCATTTGACAGTAACAAGCTTGAAACATCACAAAAACCTCAGAAGAGGCCGAAACGCACGTTTCCTGCATGGAGATGTTTGTGTAGAAGCAACTGTTAAGAAACTAATGTAAACCTGTTGAAATGACAGTAACAAGCTTGAAACATCACAAAAACCTCAGAAGAGGCGAAACGCACGTTTCCTGCATGGAGATGTTTGTGTAGAAGCAACTGTTAAGAAACTAATGTAAACCTGTTGAAATGACAGTAACAAGCTTGAAACATCACAAAAACCTCAGAAGAGGCCGAAACGCACGTTTCCTGCATGGAGATGTGATTGTAGCAGCAACTGTTAAGAAACTAATGTAAACCTGTTGAAATGACAGTAACAAGCTTGAAACCTCACAAAAAGGTCAGAAGAGGCCAAAACACTTTTTTCCTGCATGGAGATGTTTGTGTAGCAGCAACTGTCAAGAAACTAATGTAAACCTGTTGAAATGACAGTAACAAGCTTGAAACGTCACAAAAAGCTCAGAAGAGGCCGACACGCACGTTTTCTGCATGGAGATGTGATTGTAGCAGCAACTGTCAAGAAACTAATGTAAACCTGTTGAAATGACAGTAACAAGCTTGAAACGTCACAAAAAGCTCAGAAGAGGCCGACACGCACGTTTTCTGCATGGAGATGTGATTGTAGCAGCAACTGTTAAGAAACTAATGTAAACCTGTTGAAATGACAGTAACAAGGTTGAAACATCACAAAAAGCTCAGAAGAGGCCAAAACACACGTTTCCTGCATAGAGATCTGTGTTATGCAGCAACTATAAAGAAACTAATGTAAACCTGTTGAAATGACAGTAACAAGCTTGAAACATCACAAAAGCTCAGAAGAGGCCGAAACGCACGTTTGCTGCATGGAGATGTGTGTGTAGCAGCAACTGTTAAGAAACTAATGTAAACCTGTTGAAATGACAGTAACAAGGTTGAAACATCACAAAAGTTCAGAAGAGGCCAAAACACACGTTTCGGCATGGAGATCTGTGTTATGCAGCAACTGTTAAGAAACTAATGTAAACCTGTTGAAATGACAGTAACAAGGTTGAAACATCACAAAAGCTCAGAAGAGGCCGAAACGCACGTTTCCTGCATTGAGATGTGTGAAAAGCAGCAACTGTAAAGAAACTAATGTAAACCTGTTGAAATGACAGTAACAAGCTTGAAACGTCTCAAAAAGCTCAGAAGAGGCCGAAATGCACGTTTTCTGCATGGAGATGTGATTGTAGCAGCAACTGTTAAGAAACTAATGTAAACCTGTTGAAATGACAGTAACAAGCTTGAAACCTCACAAAAAGCTCAGAAGAGGACAAAACACATGTTTCCAGCATTGAGATGTGTGTGTAGCAGCAACTGTAAAGAAACTAATGTAAACCTGTTGAAATGACAGTAACAAGCTTGAAACGTCACAAAAAGCTCAGAAGAGGCCGAAACGCACGTTTCCTGCATGGAGATGTTTGTGTAGAAGCAACTGTTAAGAAACTAATGTAATGTTTTGTGATGTTTCAAGCTTGTTACTGTCATTTGACAGTAACAAGCAAACGTCACAAAAAGCTCAGAAGAGGCCGAAACGTACGTTTCCTGCATGGAGATGTGTTTGTAGCAGCAACTGTTAAGAAACTAATGTAAACCTGTTGAAATGACAGTAACAAGCTTGAAACATCACAAAAACCTCAGAAGAGGCCGAAACGCACGTTTCCTGCATGGAGATGTTTGTGTAGAAGCAACTGTTAAGAAACTAATGTAAACCTGTTGAAATGACAGTAACAAGCTTGAAACATCACAAAAACCTCAGAAGAGGCCGAAACGCACGTTTCCTGCATGGAGATGTGATTGTAGCAGCAACTGTTAAGAAACTAATGTAAACCTGTTGAAATGACAGTAACAAGCTTGAAACCTCACAAAAAGCTCAGAAGAGGCCAAAACACTTTTTTCCTGCATGGAGATGTTTGTGTAGCAGCAACTGTCAAGAAACTAATGTAAACCTGTTGAAATGACAGTAACAAGCTTGAAACGTCACAAAAAGCTCAGAAGAGGCCGACACGCACGTTTTCTGCATGGAGATGTGATTGTAGCAGCAACTGTCAAGAAACTAATGTAAACCTGTTGAAATGACAGTAACAAGCTTGAAACGTCACAAAAGCTCAGAAGAGGCCGACACGCACGTTTTCTGCATGGAGATGTGATTGTAGCAGCAACTGTTAAGAAACTAATGTAAACCTGTAGAAATGACAGTAACAAGGTTGAAACATCACAAAAAGCTCAGAAGAGGCCAAAACACACGTTTCCGGCATAGAGATCTGTGTTATGCAGCAACTATAAAGAAACTAATGTAAACCTGTTGAAATGACAGTAACAAGTTTGAAACGTCTCAAAAAGCTCAGAAGAGGCCGAAATGCACGTTTTCTGCATGGAGATGTGATTGTAGCAGCAACTGTTAAGAAACTAATGTAAACCTGTTGAAATGACAGTAACAAGCTTGAAACATCACAAAAGGCTCAGAAGAGGCCGAAACGCACGTTTCCTGCATGGAGATGTGTGTGTAGCAGCAACTGTTAAGAAACTAATGTAAACCTGTTGAAATGACAGTAACAAGCTTGAAACCTCACAAAAAGCTCAGAAGAGGCCGAAAGCATGCGTTTCCAGCATTGAGATGTGTGTGTAGCAGCAACTGTAAGAAACTAATGTAAACCTGTTGAAATGACAGTAACAAGCTTGAAACCTCACAAAAAGGTCAGAAGAGGCCAAAACACTTTTTTCCTGCATGGAGATGTTTGTGTAGCAGCAACTGTCAAGAAACTAATGTAAACCTGTTGAAATGACAGTAACAAGCTTGAAACGTCACAAAAAGCTCAGAAGAGGCCGAAACGCACGTTTCCTGCATGGAGATGTGATTGTAGCAGCAACTGTCAAGAAACTAATGTAAACCTGTTGAAATGACAGTAACAAGCTTGAAACGTCACAAAAAGCTCAGAAGAGGCGGAACACGCACGTTTTCTGCATGGAGATGTGATTGTAGCAGCAACTGTCAAGAAACTAATGTAAACCTGTTGAAATGACAGTAACAAGCTTGAAACGTCACAAAAAGCTCAGAAGAGGCCGACACGCACGTTTTCTGCATGGAGATGTGATTGTAGCAGCAACTGTTAAGAAACTAATGTAAACCTGTTGAAATGACAGTAACAAGCTTGAAACATCACAAAAGGCTCAGAAGAGGCCGAAACGCACGTTTCCTGCATGGAGATGTGTGTGTAGCAGCAACTGTTAAGAAACTAATGTAAACCTGTTGAAATGACAGTAACAAGCTTGAAACGTCACAAAAAGCTCAGAAGAGGCCGAAATGCACGTTTCCTGCATGGAGATGTGTTTGTAGCAGCAACTGTAAGAAACTAATGTAAACCTGTTGAAATGACAGTAACAAGGTTGAAACATCACAAAAAGCTCAGAAGAGGCCAAAACGCACGTTTCCTGCATGGAGATGTTTGTGTACTGTTAAGAAACTAATGTAAACCTGTTGAAATGACAGTAACAAGCTTGAAACGTCACAAAAAGCTCAGAAGAGGCCAAAACACATGTTTCCTGCATTGAGATGTGTGAAAAGCAACAACTGTAAAGAAACTAATGTAAACCTGTTGAAATGACAGTAACAACGTTGAAACATCACCAAAAGCTCAGAAGAGGCCAAAACACATGTTTCCAGCATTGAGATGTGTGTGTAGCAGCAACTGTAAAGAAACTAATGTAAACCTGTTGAAATGACAGTAACAAGGTTGAAACGTCACAAAAAGCTCAGAAGAGGCCAAAACACATGTTTCCTGCATTGAGATGTGTGAAAAGCAACAACTGTAAAGAAACTAATGTAAACCTGTTGAAATGACAGTAACAAGCTTGAAACGTCAAAAAAGCTCAGAAGAGGCCGAAACGCACGTTTCCTGCATGGAGATGTGTTTGTAGCAGCAACTGTTAAGAAACTAATGTAAACCTGTTGAAATGACAGTAACAAGCTTGAAACGTCACAAAAAGCTCAGAAGAGGCCGAAACGCACGTTTCCTGCATGGAGATGTGTTTGTAGCAGCAACTGTTAAGAAACTAATGTAAACCTGTTGAAATGACAGTAACAAGGTTGAAATGTCACAAAAAGCTCAGAAGAGGCCAAAATGCACGTTTCCTGCATGGAGATGTTTGTGTAGCAGCAACTGTTAAGAAACTAATGTAAACCTGTTGAAATGACAGTAACAAGCTTGAAACGTCACAAAAGCTCAGAAGAGGCCAAAACACGTTTCCTGCATTGAGATGTGTGAAAAGCAGCAACTGTAAAGAAACTAATGTAAACCTGTTGAAATGACAGTAACAAGCTTGAAACGTCACAAAAAGCTCAGAAGAGGCCAAAACGCACGTTTCCTGCATGGAGATGTGTTTGTAGCAGCAACTGTTAAGAAACTAATGTAAACCTGTTGAAATGACAGTAACAAGCTTGAAACGTCACAAAAAGCTCAGAAGAGGCCGAAACGCATGTTTTCTGCATGGAGATGTGTTTGTAGCAGCAACTGTTAAGAAACTAATGTAAACCTGTTGAAATGACAGTAACAAGCTTGAAACCTCACAAAAAGCTCAGAAGAGGCCAAAACACATGTTTCCAGCATTGAGATGTGTGTGTAGCAGCAACTGTTAAGAAACTAATGTAAACCTGTTGAAATGACAGTAACAAGGTTGAAATATCACAAAAAGCTCAGAAGAGGCCGAAACGCACATTTTCTGCATGGAGATGTGATTGTAGCAGCAACTGTTAAGAAACTAATGTAAACCTGTTGAAATGACAGTAACAAGCTTGAAACGTCACAAAAAGCTCAGAAGAGGCCGAAATGCACGTTTTCTGCATGGAGATGTGATTGTAGCAGCAACTGTTAAGAAACTAATGTAAACCTGTTGAACTGACAGTAACAAGGTTGAAACGTCACAAAAAGCTCAGAAGAGGCCGAAACACACGTTTCCTGCATGGAGATGTGATTGTAGCAGCAACTGTTAAGAAACTAATGTAAACCTGTTGAAATGACAGTAACAAGGTTGAAACATCACAAAAAGCTCAGAAGAGGCCGAAACGCACGTTTCCTGCATGGAGATGTGTTTGTAGCAGCAACTGTTAAGAAACTAATGTAAACCTGTTGAAATGACAGTAACAAGCTTGAAACGTCACAAAAGCTCAGAAGAGGCGAAGCATGCGTTTCCTGCATGGAGATGTGTTTGTAGCAGCAACTGTTAAGAAACTAATGTAAACCTGTTGAAATGACAGTAACAAGGTTGAAACGTCACAAAAGCTCAGAAGAGGCCAAACGTTTCCTGCATGGAGATGTTTGTGTAGCAACTGTTAAGAAACTAATGTAAACCTGTTGAAATGACAGTAACAAACAAGAAACGTCACAAAAAGCTCAGAAGAGGCCGAAACGCCGTTTCCTGCATGGAGATGTGTTTGTAGCAGCAACTGTTAAGAAACTAATGTAAACCTGTTGAAATGACAGTAACAAGGTTGAAACGTCACAAAAGCTCAGAAGAGGCCGAAACGCATGTTTCCTGCATGGAGATGTGTTTGTAGCAGCAACTGTTAAGAAACTAATGTAAACCTGTTTAAAGCTTGAAACAAGGTTGAAACGTCACAAAAACCTCAGAAGAGGCCGAAATGCACGTTTCCTGCATGGAGATGTGTGTGTAGCAGCAACTGTTAAGAAACTAATGTAAACCTGTTGAAATGACAGTAACAAGCTTGAAACCTCACAAAAGCTCAGAAGAGGCCAAAACACACGTTTCCTGCATGGAGATGTTTGTGTAGCAGCAACTGTAAAGAAACTAATGTAAACCTGTTGAAATGACAGTAACAAGCTTGAAACGTCACAAAAAGCTCAGAAGAGGCCGAAACGCACGTTTCCTGCATGGAGATGTGATTGTAGCAGCAACTGTTAAGAAACTAATGTAAACCTGTTGAAATGACAGTAACAAGGTTGAAACATCACAAAAAGCTCAGAAGAGGCCGAAACGCACGTTTCCTGCATTGAGATGTGTGAAAAGCAGCAACTGTAAAGAAACTAATGTAAACCTGTTGAAATGACAGTAACAAGCTTGAAACGTCACAAAAAGCTCAGAAGAGGCCGAAATGCGCGTTTTC
Source organism: Percina caprodes (assembly GCA_013375575.1). Lineage (NCBI taxonomy): Eukaryota > Metazoa > Chordata > Actinopteri > Perciformes > Percidae > Percina > Percina caprodes. Next base: position 8,806 of record JABXJD010000233.1, on the reverse strand, counting down.
TGCATGGAGATGTGATTGTAGCAGCAACTGTTAAGAAACTAATGTAAACCTGTTGAAATGACAGTAACAAGGTTGAAACGTCACAAAAAGCTCAGAAGAGGCCGAAACACACGTTTCCTGCATGGAGATGTGATTGTAGCAGCAACTGTTAAGAAACTAATGTAAACCTGTTGAAATGACAGTAACAAGGTTGAAACGTCACAAAAACCTCAGAAGAGGCCGAAACGCACGTTTCCTGCATGGAGATGTGTGTGTAGCAGCAACTGTTAAGAAACTAATGTAAACCTGTTGAAATGACAGTAACAAGCTTGAAACGTCACAAAAACCTCAGAAGAGGCCAAAGCACGTTTCCTGCATGGAGATGTGATTGTAGCAGCAACTGTTAAGAAACTAATGTAAACCTGTTGAAATGACAGTAACAAGCTTGAAACGTCACAAAAAGCTCAGAAGAGGCCAAAACACTTTTCCTGCATGGAGATGTTTGTGTAGCAGCAACTGTTAAGAAACTAATGTAAACCTGTTGAAATGACAGTAACAAGCTTGAAACGTCACAAAAGCTCAGAAGAGGCCGAACGCATACGTTTCCTGCATGGAGATGTGATTGTAGCAGCAACTGTTAAGAAACTAATGTAAACCTGTTGAAATGACAGTAACAAGCTTGAAACGTCACAAAAGCTCAGAAGAGGCCGAACGCACGTTTCCTGCATGGAGATGTGATTGTAGCAGCAACTGTTAAGAAACTAATGTAAACCTGTTGAAATGACAGTAACAAGCTTGAAACATCACAAAAAGCTCAGAAGAGCCAAAACACACGTTTCCTGCATGGAGATGTGTGTTATGCAGCAACTGTTAAGAAACTAATGTAAACCTGTTGAAATGACAGTAACAAGCTTGAAACGTCACAAAAGCTCAGAAGAGGCGAAATGCACGTTTCCTGCATGGAGATGTGATTGTAGCAGCAACTGTTAAGAAACTAATGTAAACCTGTTGAAATGACAGTAACAAGCTTGAAACGTCACAAAAAGCTCAGAAGAGGCAAAACACGTTTCCTGCATGGAGATGTGTGTGTAGCAGCAACTGTTAAGAAACTAATGTAAACCTGTTGAAATGACAGTAACAAGCTTGAAACCTCACAAAAAGCTCAGAAGAGGCCGAAACGCACGTTTCCTGCATGGAGATGTGTGTGTAGCAGCAACTGTAAAGAAACTAATGTAAACCTGTTGAAATGACAGTAACAAGCTTGAAACGTCACAAAAGCTCAGAAGAGGCGAACGCACGTTTCCTGGAGATGTGTGTAGCAGCAACTGTTAAGAAACTAATGTAAACCTGTTGAAATGACAGTAACAAGGTTGAAACGTCACAAAAAGCTCAGAAGAGGCCAAAATGCACGTTTCCTGCATGGAGATGTGTGTGTAGCAGCAACTGTTAAGAAACTAATGTAAACCTGTTGAAATGACAGTAACAAGCTTGAAACCTCACAAAAAGCTCAGAAGAGGCCAAAACGCACGTTTCCTGCATGGAGATGTTTGTGTAGCAGCAACTGTAAAGAAACTAATGTAAACCTGTTGAAATGACAGTAACAAGCTTGAAACGTCACAAAAAGCTCAGAAGAGGCCAGCACACGTTTCCTGCATGGAGATGTGATTGTAGCAGCAACTGTAAGAAACTAATGTAAACCTGTTGAAATGACAGTAACAAGCTTGAAACCTCACAAAAAGCTCAGAAGAGGCGTAAACACATGTTTCCTGCATTGAGATGTGTGAAAAGCAGCAACTGTTAAGAAACTAATGTAAACCTGTTGAAATGACAGTAACAAGCTTGAAACGTCACAAAAGCTCAGAAGAGGCGAAATGCACGTTTCCTGCATGGAGATGTGTGTGTAGCAGCAACTGTTAAGAAACTAATGTAAACCTGTTGAAATGACAGTAACAAGGTTGAAACGTCACAAAAACCTCAGAAGAGGCCGAAACACGTTTCCTGCATGGAGATGTGTTGTAGCAGCAACTGTTAAGAAACTAATGTAAACCTGTTGAAATGACAGTAACAAGGTTGAAACGTCACAAAAACCTCAGAAGAGGCCGAAACGCACGTTTCCTGCATGGAGATGTGTGTGTAGCAGCAACTGTTAAGAAACTAATGTAAACCTGTTGAAATGACAGTAACAAGCTTGAAACCTCACAAAAAGCTCAGAAGAGGCGAAACGTACGTTTCCTGCATGGAGATGTGTGTGTAGCAGCAACTGTTAAGAAACTAATGTAAACCTGTTGAAATGACAGTAACAAGCTTGAAACGTCACAAAAGCTCAGAAGAGGCGAAACGCACGTTTCCTGCATGGAGATGTTTGTGTAGCAGCAACTGTTAAGAAACTAATGTAAACCTGTTGAAATGACAGTAACAAGGTTGAAACGTCACAAAAGCTCAGAAGAGGCCAAAATGCGTTTCCTGCATGGAGATGTGTGTGTAGCAGCAACTGTTAAGAAACTAATGTAAACCTGTTGAAATGACAGTAACAAGCTTGAAACGTCACAAAAGCTCAGAAGAGGCCAAAAGCACACGTTTCCTGCATGGAGATGTGTGTGTAGCAGCAACTGTAAAAACTAATGTAAACCTGTTGAAATGACAGTAACAAGCTTGAAACGTCACAAAAGCTCAGAAGAGGCGAAACGCACGTTTCCTGCATGGAGATGTGATTAGCAGCAACTGTTAAGAAACTAATGTAAACCTGTTGAAATGACAGTAACAAGCTTGAAACGTCACAAAAAGCTCAGAAGAGGCCGCATACGTTTCCTGCATGGAGATGTGTAAGCAGCAACTGTTAAGAAACTAATGTAAACCTGTTGAAATGACAGTAACAAGCTTGAAACGTCACAAAAGCTCAGAAGAGGCCGAAACGCACGTTTCCTGCATGGAGATGTGTTGTAGCAGCAACTGTTAAGAAACTAATGTAAACCTGTTGAAATGACAGTAACAAGGTTGAAACGTCACAAAAGCTCAGAAGAGGCGAAACACGTTTCCTGCATGGAGATGTGTTGTAGCAGCAACTGTTAAGAAACTAATGTAAACCTGTTGAAATGACAGTAACAAGGTTGAAACGTCACAAAAAGCTCAGAAGAGGCCGAAGCATACGTTTCCTGCATGGAGATGTTTGTGTAGCAGCAACTGTTAAGAAACTAATGTAAACCTGTTGAAATGACAGTAACAAGCTTGAAACGTCACAAAAAGCTCAGAAGAGGCCAAAAGCATGCGTTTCCTGCATGGAGATGTGATTGTAGCAGCAACTGTTAAGAAACTAATGTAAACCTGTTGAAATGACAGTAACAAGCTTGAAACCTCACAAAAGCTCAGAAGAGGCCAAAACACATTTTTCCTGCATGGAGATGTGTGTGTAGCAGCAACTGTTAAGAAACTAATGTAAACCTGTTGAAATGACAGTAACAAGCTTGAAACGTCACAAAAGCTCAGAAGAGGCCGAAACATGCGTTTCCTGCATGGAGATGTGATTGTAGCAGCAACTGTTAAGAAACTAATGTAAACCTGTTGAAATGACAGTAACAAGCTTGAAACGTCACAAAAAGCTCAGAAGAGCCGAGCCGCGTTTCCTGCATGGAGATGTGTTGTAGCAGCAACTGTTAAGAAACTAATGTAAACCTGTTGAAATGACAGTAACAAGGTTGAAACGTCACAAAAAGCTCAGAAGAGGCCAAAACATGCGTTTCCTGCATGGAGATGTGTGTTATGCAGCAACTGTTAAGAAACTAATGTAAACCTGTTGAAATGACAGTAACAAGCTTGAAACGTCACAAAAGCTCAGAAGAGGCGAAACGCACGTTTTCTGCATGGAGATGTGATTGTAGCAGCAACTGTTAAGAAACTAATGTAAACCTGTTGAAATGACAGTAACAAGCTTGAAACGTCACAAAAGCTCAGAAGAGGCCAAACACACGTTTCCTGCATGGAGATGTGTGTGTAGCAGCAACTGTTAAGAAACTAATGTAAACCTGTTGAAATGACAGTAACAAGCTTGAAACGTCACAAAAAGCTCAGAAGAGGCGAAGCATACGTTTCCTGCATGGAGATGTGTGTGTAGCAGCAACTGTTAAGAAACTAATGTAAACCTGTTGAAATGACAGTAACAAGCTTGAAACGTCACAAAAAGCTCAGAAGAGGCGAAAGCATGCGTTTCCTGCATGGAGATGTTTGTGTAGCAGCAACTGTTAAGAAACTAATGTAAACCTGTTGAAATGACAGTAACAAGCTTGAAACGTCACAAAAGCTCAGAAGAGGCCAAAACGCACGTTTCCTGCATGGAGATGTGTGTAGCAGCAACTGTTAAGAAACTAATGTAAACCTGTTGAAATGACAGTAACAAGCTTGAAACCTCACAAAAGCTCAGAAGAGGCCAAAACGCCGTTCCTGCATGGAGATGTGTGTGTAGCAGCAACTGTAAAGAAACTAATGTAAACCTGTTGAAATGACAGTAACAAGCTTGAAACGTCACAAAAGCTCAGAAGAGGCCGAAAGCATCGTTTCCTGCATGGAGATGTGATTGTAGCAGCAACTGTTAAGAAACTAATGTAAACCTGTTGAAATGACAGTAACAAGGTTGAAACGTCACAAAAGCTCAGAAGAGGCCAGAAGCGCATTTCCTGCATGGAGATGTGTGAAAAGCAGCAACTGTTAAGAAACTAATGTAAACCTGTTGAAATGACAGTAACAAGCTTGAAACGTCACAAAAGCTCAGAAGAGGCCGAAACGCGTTTTCTGCATGGAGATGTGTTGTAGCAGCAACTGTTAAGAAACTAATGTAAACCTGTTGAAATGACAGTAACAAGCTTGAAACGTCACAAAAAGCTCAGAAGAGGCCGAAACACACGTTTGCATGGAGATGTGATTGTAGCAGCAACTGTTAAGAAACTAATGTAAACCTGTTGAAATGACAGTAACAAGGTTGAAACGTCACAAAAAGCTCAGAAGAGGCGAAACGCCGTTTCCTGCATGGAGATGTTTGTGTAGCAGCAACTGTTAAGAAACTAATGTAAACCTGTTGAAATGACAGTAACAAGCTTGAAACGTCACAAAAAGCTCAGAAGAGGCCAAAACGCACGTTTCCTGCATGGAGATGTGTTGTAGCAGCAACTGTTAAGAAACTAATGTAAACCTGTTGAAATGACAGTAACAAGCTTGAAACGTCACAAAAAGCTCAGAAGAGGCCAAAACACATGTTTCCTGCATGGAGATGTGTGTGTAGCAGCAACTGTTAAGAAACTAATGTAAACCTGTTGAAATGACAGTAACAAGCTTGAAACGTCACAAAAAGCTCAGAAGAGGCCGAAACACACGTTTCCTGCATGGAGATGTGATTAGCAGCAACTGTTAAGAAACTAATGTAAACCTGTTGAAATGACAGTAACAAGCTTGAAACGTCACAAAAAGCTCAGAAGAGGCCAAAACGCACGTTTCCTGCATGGAGATGTGTGTGTAGCAGCAACTGTTAAGAAACTAATGTAAACCTGTTGAAATGACAGTAACAAGCTTGAAACATCACAAAAGCTCAGAAGAGGCCAAAACACACGTTTCCTGCATGGAGATGTGTGTTATAGCAGCAACTGTAAAGAAACTAATGTAAACCTGTTGAAATGACAGTAACAAGCTTGAAACGTCACAAAAAGCTCAGAAGAGGCCGAAATGCACGTTTCCTGCATGGAGATGTGTTGTAGCAGCAACTGTTAAGAAACTAATGTAAACCTGTTGAAATGACAGTAACAAGCTTGAAACATCACAAAAGGCTCAGAAGAGGCCAAAACACACGTTTCCTGCATGGAGATGTGTGTGTAGCAGCAACTGTTAAGAAACTAATGTAAACCTGTTGAAATGACAGTAACAAGCTTGAAACGTCACAAAAAGCTCAGAAGAGGCGAAGCATACGTTTCCTGCATGGAGATGTGTTTGTTGCAGCAACTGTTAAAAAACTAATGTAAACCTGTTTAAATGACAGTAACAAGCTTGAAACGTCACAAAAGCTCAGAAGAGGCCGAAATGCACGTTTCCTGCATGGAGATGTGTGTGTAGCAGCAACTGTTAAGAAACTAATGTAAACCTGTTGAAATGACAGTAACAAGCTTGAAACATCACAAAAAGCTCAGAAGAGGCCGAAACGCACGTTTCCTGCATGGAGATGTGTTGTAGCAGCAACTGTTAAGAAACTAATGTAAACCTGTTGAAATGACAGTAACAAGCTTGAAACGTCACAAAAGCTCAGAAGAGGCCAAAACACGTTTTTCCTGCATGGAGATGTGTGTGTAGCAGCAACTGTTAAAAACTAATGTAAACCTGTTGAAATGACAGTAACAAGCTTGAAACGTCACAAAAGCTCAGAAGAGGCCAAACACACGTTTCCTGCATGGAGATGTGTGTAGCAGCAACTGTTAAGAAACTAATGTAAACCTGTTGAAATGACAGTAACAAGCTTGAAACGTCACAAAAGCTCAGAAGAGGCGAACCATACGTTTCCTGCATGGAGATGTGATTGTAGCAGCAACTGTTAAGAAACTAATGTAAACCTGTTGAAATGACAGTAACAAGCTTGAAACGTCACAAAAGCTCAGAAGAGGCGAAACGCACGTTTCCTGCATGGAGATGTGTTGTAGCAGCAACTGTTAAGAAACTAATGTAAACCTGTTGAAATGACAGTAACAAGCTTGAAACGTCACAAAAACTCAGAAGAGGCCGAAAGCATACGTTTCCTGCATGGAGATGTTTGTGTAGCAGCAACTGTTAAGAAACTAATGTAAACCTGTTGAAATGACAGTAACAAGCTTGAAACCTCACAAAAAGCTCAGAAGAGGCCAAACGCACGTTTCCTGCATGGAGATGTTTGTGTAGCAGCAACTGTAAAGAAACTAATGTAAACCTGTTGAAATGACAGTAACAAGCTTGAAACGTCACAAAAAGCTCAGAAGAGGCCGAAACGTACGTTTCCTGCATGGAGATGTGATTGTAGCAGTAACTGTTAAGAAACTAATGAAAACCTGTTGAAATGACAGTAACAAGGTTGAAACATCACAAAAAGCTCAGAAGAGGCAAAGCACACGTTTTCATGGAGATGTGTGAAAAGCAGCAACTGTTAAGAAACTAATGTAAACCTGTTGAAATGACAGTAACAAGCTTGAAACGTCACAAAAGCTCAGAAGAGGCGAAATGCACGTTTCCTGCATGGAGATGTGTTGTAGCAGCAACTGTTAAGAAACTAATGTAAACCTGTTGAAATGACAGTAACAAGCTTGAAACGTCACAAAAAGCTCAGAAGAGGCCAAACACACGTTTCCTGCATGGAGATGTGTGTAGCAGCAACTGTTAAGAAACTAATGTAAACCTGTTGAAATGACAGTAACAAGGTTGAAACGTCACAAAAACCTCAGAAGAGGCCGAAACATACGTTTCATGGAGATGTGTGTGTAGCAGCAACTGTTAAGAAACTAATGTAAACCTGTTGAAATGACAGTAACAAGCTTGAAACATCACAAAAAGCTCAGAAGAGGCCGAAACGCACGTTTCCTGCATGGAGATGTGTGTGTAGCAGCAACTGTTAAGAAACTAATGTAAACCTGTTGAAATGACAGTAACAAGCTTGAAACCTCACAAAAAGCTCAGAAGAGGCCAAAACCATTTTCCAGCATTGAGATGTGTGTGTAGCAGCAACTGTTAAGAAACTAATGTAAACCTGTTGAAATGACAGTAACAAGGTTGAAACGTCACAAAAAGCTCAGAAGAGGCCAAAACATACGTTTCCTGCATGGAGATGTGTTGTAGCAGCAACTGTTAAGAAACTAATGTAAACCTGTTGAAATGACAGTAACAAGCTTGAAACGTCACAAAAAGCTCAGAAGAGGAGGCACGCACGTTTCCTGCATGGAGATGTGTTGTAGCAGCAACTGTTAAAGAAACTAATGTAAACCTGTTGAAATGACAGTAACAAGGTTGAAACGTCACAAAAAGCTCAGAAGAGGCCAAAACACGTTTCCTGCATGGAGATGTGTGTTAGCAGCAACTGTTAAGAAACTAATGTAAACCTGTTGAAATGACAGTAACAAGCTTGAAACGTCACAAAAGCTCAGAAGAGGCCAAAACGCATTTTCTGCATGGAGATGTGATTGTAGCAACTGTTAAGAAACTAATGTAAACCTGTTGAAATGACAGTAACAAGCTTGAAACGTCACAAAAGCTCAGAAGAGGCGAAATACGTTTCCTGCATGGAGATGTGTGTGTAGCAGCAACTGTTAAGAAACTAATGTAAACCTGTTGAAATGACAGTAACAAGCGAAACGTCACAAAAAGCTCAGAAGAGGCAAAAGCATACGTTTCCTGCATGGAGATGTGTGTGTAGCAACTGTTAAGAAACTAATGTAAACCTGTTGAAATGACAGTAACAAGCTTGAAACGTCACAAAAGCTCAGAAGAGGCCAAAACGCACGTTTCCTGCATGGAGATGTGTGTGTAGCAGCAACTGTTAAGAAACTAATGTAAACCTGTTGAAATGACAGTAACAAGCTTGAAAAGTCACAAAAACTCAGAAGAGGCCGAAACGCACGTTTCCTGCATGGAGATGTGTTGTAGCAGCAACTGTTAAGAAACTAATGTAAACCTGTTGAAATGACAGTAACAAGCTTGAAACGTCACAAAAAGCTCAGAAGAGGCCAAAACACATTTTTCCTGCATGGAGATGTGTGTGCAAACTGTAAGAAACTAATGTAAACCTGTTGAAATGACAGTAACAAGCTTGAAACGTCACAAAAAGCTCAGAAGAGGG